>PVJA010018444.1:29048-40059 GCA_004027025.1 Myocastor coypus | reverse complement strand
ATCAATCTTATATACCTATATGTATTAATCTAAACTGATCTGATGATGAAAATATGTAATATAACCATTGTTAAATTTAAACAATAAAAAAAATGAAAAAAAAAACAAACTCTGTACTAAAAAAAAAAAGAATTTCATTTCAATGTTCCCTTTGGAATCATCATTTTCTCATATTCAGTCTGAGTAGTTTAAGTGAGGTTGATCCCAGGGGAAAGGTGCTTTTGCTTTGTTTTGTTTCACATTTAGTACAGGGGACATAGGGTCTACAGGATCTCACTCTGTAGATTGGGCTCAGTGATCCTCCTGTTTTCAGCCTCCCAAGTGCTGGGATTATAGGCATGCACCACCATGCTCAGTCTCAATCACCAACTCCGAGCTCCCCAGGGGTGAGGCCAGCATGGCACACTGGGGATTGAACCTAGCCACTGTGCTCTACAGGTGTGTCAGTCTGCTGAGCTATGAGGTGAACCTAGCCACTGTGCTCTACAGGTGTGTCAGTCTGCTGAGCTATGAGGCCAGCCCTACAAGGGAAACTATTGATCCAGGCTTGACCAATAAAGGCACAGGCTCATTCTGGCCATCATGACTGGTCCAATAACAGGTACCGTCAATGTCCTCAACGAAAACTGCTTCTATTTATTATGTCCTAAGAAAAGCCAAAGGAAATTCAGAGGACTTCCTAAGGCCTTTGCTGGTTTTGTGGGAAGATGAGAGAGAGAGAGAGATAGAGAGACAGAGAGACAGAGACAGAGACAGAGATCCAACAGGTCCTGGCTGATTGAGTCCTCCCATCCCAAGCTCCAGATCCTCCAATAAGGAAGCCTTCCGGATGCCTTTAGCCCAAGGATTGTCAGACTACAATTATTGGAGAAACTTCCTCCTATGAGCAGCCTGCTTGAGCCCAAGTAAAGCTCAAATTCAAAGGCAAATAAATACATGTTGCAGTAAGCCAGTGTGAGGGTAGCTGATTATATAGCCAGGACTAAGTCTGTTTGGCTACTTAATAACTCCAAGTCTAAAATACCAGGAATTGACTTGAACAAGACAAAGAAGCCCCTGGAGGATGATTACATTCTCCAATAGTCTTCTTTGTTAGTAATCATTTTATCTATAGACTTTGTCAGTTGATTCTATCACTATCTCTGCTTGTGGAAGCTAACTGCCATGTCCCTCTACCATATGCCAGCCACTAAATCAGATCCTTCCATGCCACATTTTAAGTCTGAACAGAGACACATCATGACCCCTATTGACAGATGAGAGAACTGAGGTGTAGAGAGGTTAAGCACAGCTGGTTAATAATAGAGCCAGGCCACATGGAACAGAAGGAAGAACAGGCCATCATAGTCCTAAAATCTAACTGAAGTCCTAGCTTTTGCCCTTGCTGGCTGCTGGACCTCAGGTCAGAGACTGAAACACTTTCTGTATGACAATGTCTTCTCCTGAAAAGGTTTAGAGCATGCCTACTATGTGAGCATTAGGTCCAACTATTCACACTACAGTGGAAGCAGAGCAAATGTGCATAAAGCATGGCCATTTCCCCTTGGAAACACAGCTCTACCCATTCACAAATGTGCTTCTGACTCAGTTCTTTCACCTCAGACCATGTATTCTCATGATATGGCTAAAAATTTCCCTGGCCCCTAAAGATCAGATTATAGTGTTAGACATAGGTGTCTGACAAACATTTGTCCAGTTTAATCAAGGACTTTCTGTTTCACTGGGGAAGTTCAGAGAGGACCAATTTGTCCAGTGGTTTTCTTTGAGGATATAAGTAGTAAAATGACATGGGAAGCATTGGTAGGAGATGTAAACAGTTGGTAACCCCTGTATGACTTCTCAGTTCTTAGAAAATAAGGGCTTGGAGTTGCAAGACCTGGACTCAAATCCGATACTGCCATCAGAGAGCTGTAAATATTTAATGAGGTCTAACTTCTGTCAACCTTAGCTTTCCGATCTGTAAAACAGGGATAATGGGCCCTACCTGATTGTGACAATTAGGTGAAATATGTAATATAAGGCACATGCTGACATGGAGTAGGCACTCTATAGAAAAATATTATCTTTAGCTGTATATCTGAGGATCAAATCTCTGTCTTGCTCGTTTTTCATGGTAGTTTTGAGGATCAAGTGAAAATGGCTGGAGTGATGTTTTTAAAATATTAATAAAATCCAATGCAAACAGAGATATTAAGACCCAGAGTACAGTCTAAATTATTTGACATAAATATCTCTTCTCTCTCTTCATGCAAAGCAGAACAAAGTACGTAACAAACTGCTAAGGAAATTCAAAAGAGACACATCAAAGATCCACAAACCTAGAGGTGAGAACCTTTGAGGACATCAAAGGCATCTCATTCTTAGGAAGAGAAACTAAGCCAGAGAACAGCAGTGAAGTTTCCTCAGCCAGAGTCACAACCAGGAAGGAGCTCTGGACCAGATTGCCAATTCCGTCCTTATGTAATTAGTATCTTGCAGCACGATGACCCAGGTATCTGCCCTCCAGAACATTCTTTAAAAAGCAATGGATGCCACTGAAAAGTAAATAAACGTCACATCAGTTTAATCTCCTGAACATTTATTCTCTGCCTGGGAGTGGTAGAAAAAAAAAAATGCCTCTGGGATGCCTCTCTCTAATTTCCTTTTTCAATAATGTTATAAAAATTGAAATGAGTGTTAAAGAGGAATAATGTGTCTTGGGAAAGATATGGTTTCCGCGGGCTGTTCCTCTGTCCACCACCACAAAAGCAGTGAGTGCTGACATTCTAAATCATTAAGTCTGGCAGAGACTCAGTCATAAAGCCCAGCGTCCAGCTTGACAAAGGAAATACTTCATCATGGCAAGGAAGTCACCCTGTCTGCATCAGAGTTTCTCTGCTTTCAAGAAGAGTTCAATGTTTAAATGCTCTCCATGCAATGCTAACTTTCAACATTATTTTAATTCCTTGCATATAACGAGGCTGCTTCTTACTCCCGGGTTTTGCAGGCAGGAAAGTCCAATTGCATCTGGCCTACCTATCTTTCTGCTTAGAGCTCCGTGTCCTTTGGACACCAACTGTTGCCACAGCACTATCTCCATCTCAGCAACACAAGCAGCAGGGGCCTGCACATCTCAGTCCCACTCAATGCTTCCTTCACAGTCCACAGCCCCAAGCCCTGCCCCATTCACCTCCACAAATGTCCTCTAGATCTGTCACAGGACTCTGCTTATCCAAAGAAAAATCTTGCCCTCTCCTTAGCCCTCCTTGCCTGTTCTTAGCTCCTCTCCCCACACTGTTCCAAACCCTAGCTTGCTGCTCCCTCTGGGTTGCTTGTTCTCCACTCTTTGAGTGCTCTTCTCCAACCTCTACTTATCAAAACCTCAGCTAACACGCACCTCCTAGGCCAGTGCTATTTCTTCCATGAAGTCTCTGTCACTTCAGCCAGACGGGATGGGTCTGTTCCCTAACAGGCCTCCCTCCCATCCCCTCAGATAAAGCCACCGCAGCATGATATCACACTTCTTGGCATCTAGTTCTTGTCTGTCACAGTGTCCCTTACAAAAGCCATATCCTGGTCCCATATCTCTCATCCTTTCCCCCATCCTTAGCACAAAGCAATCTGCCTTCCACCTCCTAGATGGTCAGTAATTACCTGTTGATTAAATGAAGGAAAGTAAAGCCACTCACCTTCTTTACTTTTTTCAGAAAGTGTCTTCCAAGATACATGGCAGAATCCAGAGGACTGAGGATAGGATGCATCAATTCTGAATCTTCCCTGCATATCAAATTAAAAGTCACTGACTGACCATGTTCCTCAGTTTCCCTATCTGTGCCCACATGGCCAAAACTCTTCTGAGCTAACATACTTTACCATGCTATTTGTTTCCCCCTAAAAGATAGCAATGTCATGCTTGTCTTGTTTTGTGTTGTGTTTTCCTTTTAAACAATCTACATATGAAGACAGCTGAAAGATTCAATTTAGAAGAGAAAGATCCTCCACCAGTTACTTGGAGTTCATTGCCAGCCCACAGGAGAGAGACAGGTTCTCTCGCCAACCAGAAAGAAAACAGCTGTGGTGACAGATGTTGCTGGTGTTGATTATTCCAGGACTGTTTGCATTCAGATTTCCCAGGCAGTCTTGGTTTTTTGAAGTCAGCCTTCTTTGACGGGGTTTCCCCAGGTCCTGGTGAAAACATACCGCTCCTCTTGTCCCATGCATTTCATTTATGTCCTGCCTCTGCCCCACAAATGCACAAATAAAGGACACCCCACCACAGACACTCCTTCATGTGACTTCACGTTTCACTCTGGACATAGATGGCCCAAGGGAGACAAACCTTTTCATTCCCTTTTAGGTTGTTGCTTTGTTTTTGCAGGGTGTGTGTGTGTGTGTGCGTGCGTGCGTGCGTGCGTGCGTGCGTGCGTGCGTGTGTGTGTGTGTGTGTGTCTGGATGAATCACACCCAAGGCCAATTTCTCCAGAAGATGTGCAAACTTCTGGTCCCACCAGGAACTTCAACTGAATACCAAGAAGGGGTGTCTTTGTTTCCTCTAAGGGGAGTATTTACTTTCAGCTACTAAAATGAATTAATGAAAGGATGTGGCACCTTCAGTTTCTGGCTGCTAAGGGCAATCTACAGAGGGGAGAGTCCTCACCCCCAAAAGCAAGAGGAAGAGAAGAGGATGAGGAGGGAGGAAGGATCCTATTGGGGTCTCTAAAATGGATCCTGCTAGAGAGATCAGGCAGCTTTTTCTTTTTTTTTTTTTTTTCCTGGGATTAAAAGTCGCCTCATAATACTGTAAAGCCCATGTATATGCAAGCAGTTGGGAGTCATTACGGGCCTAAAATAGGAAACCATTCACTTGATCTTTTGCTTCAATCCTATTAGGGGCCCCCTGGAGCTCGAGAGAGATACCAGCCTGTCATGTCCCTGTTGCTGTGACGACCCTGTCTTTATAGAACGAGAAGGAGAAGTGGTAATGATTGGCAGACCTTGCTTGCCCCCGTATGTAACACAAAGGGTGACAAAACGAGGAGGAAGTGAGGCTCTTCTCTGAGGTCTGACTCTTCTTAACCCGACACCACCTTCCACCTGGTCGCCTCACCCCTCCCGGCCTTCTCCCGACAGGAAAGCGCCACAGGCAGCTACGTGCTGGGGCCCAAGCATCACTAATTATTAATGTTTTGATCTAAGTGCAAGTAATAACATTTTTTAAAAGTCTGTCTCCACTAACTTGAGTCTGAAGGAAGAGAAAAATGTGAGAGGGGGCTGGACGCAATGAAGGGGGCGAGGAGGCGCTGGGTCAGTGGCCTGGCCACGAGGTGGATGGTGAACACTGGTTGCCTGACGCTGGAGGAGCCCGTGGCTGGAAAGGGTCCGGCCTGGTAAACCCCACCATCTGGTGCAGACTCCAGCTCTGGCCGTAAATAACGGCCTCCCCTTCGGGGTAAATAACGGCCTCCCCTTTGGGGTATTCAAGCCGTACTCGGGGATCCCAGCTAAGGGGCGGGAGAGTGACCCCTGCTGCTGCTGTTGCTGCTCCTGAGGATTCTTTCCTGGCAGTCTGCACGGGAGGCCGCGGGCACAGCGGGCCGGCACCTCAGGTCCAGGGCCCGGTGCAGAGCCGGCGACAAAGGCCGCTCCAGCGCCACGCTCGCTGGGGCGGCTGCCCAGAGAGTTTCCCGGGCCACCAAGGGCGCTGGTGGCAAATAACAATAATAATAATAATAATAATAATAATAATAATAATAATAATAATAATAATAATATTGAGCTACCCAGCTCCGTGAGCGCGAAGGGGGCGGAGAGAAGGGGCCGTGGCCAACCTGGCCAGGCCCGGGAGTCCTCAGTTCTGGCCTCTGCGAAAGCCTACGCCGCTGCCGCTCGCACGCCCACTGCGGCCAAGATTAGGTAGCAGGCTCCCCAAATAACTGAACCCTAATCGTAGCCGAGGCCCAGCGTGCCCGGAAATTCACTACGACCGGGGCAAAGGACGCGTCTCCTCGAAGTCAGAGGCAGAGCAGAGCAGTTTTCCTGCCTGGCCTCCGCGGGGAGGGTTGGGGGGGGGACAGCAAAAAAAAAAAAAAAAAAAAAAAGGAAAAACAAAACAAAGAAAGAAAGAAAACAAAAAGTTTCTTTAGGGCGACGCAGTGAAATAGGAAATGAAGATCCGCTCTGTAATTTAGCTGAAAGGGAAAGCTGTCTCATCCTGACATGGATCGCATTTAGAATAAAACTCTTTTATCTGCATGAGTGCCAAGCGCCCCAAACATTGTTCGGACTTCTACCGCGGAAAAGAGGTCATAAAATGAGAATTTGTTTCATTGTGCGGTGGCTCTGCCGCGCCGGGCTTTAAAGGGGTTAGGGAGCGGGCGGCGGGCGGGGGCCCCCAGGTGAGCCAGGGCGACCCGAGGAGCTACTGCGAAGCCACCGTCCCCCTCGGAAGCCCCAGTTTCCTTCCCAAGAACCGATCCCTCTCCCAAATAAGTTACAAGCGCCTCTACCCCATGCCACGAGAGTTAGTTACACAATAAACCCCGAAGAGTTTAAGAAACGAGGTGCAGGTTTGAGAAGGGGGATCCGGGCGTGGGGCTCGCGGCTGCCTGAGTTTAGTGCTGTTGGATCTATTCCCGCCAGGCGTGATAAAGCAAAATATTTTAACTGCAGCCTACAAGTTGGTGTTTTACTCTGTTGTTTTCTTTCTATTTTTTATTTTTTTATTTTTTTATTACTTTCTTACAAGAAACAGTTGAAGGAAAACTAATTACAAGGCATGGACCCGAAGTTCAATGAAAATGTAATCCGGCAATACGGAGAGCAAATTAATTTTTTTAAACATAGATTTTAGTTAAAACAAAAATACATTTGTTCTCTTTGGTAACATTTGGTAGAAGTATGTTCGATTTCGGGCTGAAAATTCAAGACCAACTCATAAACTCCGAAGTCGCTCTCCTCGATGCGTTTCTTTTAGAAATTCTAATTCAGAAATGTTCAGGTCCTCTTTGCGGTCTTTGTTTTCTATATGAAAAGGTTTGGGAGTTTTTCTATTCTGTTTGTTTTGTTTTTACTTTAAAAAAAAGAAAAGACTCTGTTTAGACTAAAGGTCTTGGAAACTAGGAGAATTTGGGAAGGGTGGTTTTGGATAGTGCCTCAACTGATAATTTACTGAAATGATGAATGATTTTTGAAACTTTCTCTCTGAAGGTGAACAATGCTCTTGGGAAAGTGGGCACCAGTTTATCAGTCTGATGAGTTGCTCTTAGCCAGGGCAGGCTTCCAGCTCCTGCCTCACTCCAAAGGAAAAGGATTTTGTTATTTCTGTTGTTGTTAATGGTGGGTTTTGTTTTTGTTTGTTTGTGTTTATTTGTTAAACATTTTTATTCTGTCTCTTACATCTTGTGTTCTCTTCCTAATGGAAGGCTTAATTTGCTTTTCAAAAATACATAACCTACCGTTCAAAGTGCTTCATTTTAAAGATATTTTCAAGATGTCCAAATATTAAACAGTATAATGAATATTTTGAAAATGAAATAGAATGCTTGTCTGATTAATCATTTCTTTGCTCTTCGCTAGAATCTCCAAGGTAGGCCATTGCTCAAGCTAATAACAGAAGCCACTAAAACAACTAATGTTAATTTTTCTTACATTAAGATATTCAAAATGATTTTCTTCAAATCTTTACTCTATGCTATCCTCTTAGCTTGATCAGTGTCAACAGGGAGGTGTAAGAAATAAGTTCACCAAGGTTACACAACTTGAAGGAGAGTTATTTATTTTTTAAAAAGTCATATTTCTGTCTATTGTTTATTTTTAAATATAGGGTGGCTTTCTGTTTGGACTTTTTGTTTGGATTTTTTTGGGTATGTTTTGTCCTCTGTTTTACTGTACTTCCACAAGGAAGGGCTCAAAAACATAGCTTCCCTATGGTATTAGCAGTGAACTTGCGCCACCTTCTGATCTTTTAGAGAATGACAAAACAGACTTTTCCATAAAAGACTTCTTTCATTCATTGCGTTCTCTGGTCCTATTTGTATCTGAAGGCAGAGAAGCACTCAGCTTCTCAAGAACTCATGGCATATCCCCTATAGCTAGGTTTTATGCAGATTCTTTGAGCTGCGAGATTTTTCTCCTTACCGCATCGCGAGAGAGCTCACCAAATCTGAATTGGTCTGTGCATGTTAATTCACTGCATTGCCCGGTAGGAGAGTGAGGGGTGGCTGTGGAATAGTCATCGCTTATTCTACTTTGTCTCTCTTTGTGGAGTGCTTGCAAACAAATAGGAGGTTATAACTGTAGCAGCAGAGAAACGATTCTCTTTCTTGGGTTCATAAGACCCTCATTACCCACAATTAATCATAATGACATGCTGCATTCAGGCTCCTTGCTGGGATCTGCGAAGAGCACACAGATGTGGTTTTTGTAGACTTCAGTCCTTTCTTCAATATGGATTTCAGCATACAAAGCTCCACAGGACCCTGGGTCTGCTGTTTCTCTCCAAAGTGCTGGTCAGCACTTGAGTGTAGAGTTTTCCTGGCCTTCAGTGGGAAGATGAGACTTTTTGTGGCCTTCCAGACTACAGATAAAGACTGCAGGATCCAGGTGAAATGTTTCCTCCAATTCAAGGTTTGTTTAAAAAAAAAAAGAAAACAGAGTCAATAACCAATCAAATGCATATGTTTATCTGTGTGCTACCCTGATCTTCGGTGAAGGTCTCTTACTCAAAGAGAAAATGAGCCTGGTGGTGTGGTTTTAAAGACCATGCAGGAAATTAAGATCCGGTTCCAGTCTGAGAGGGTCCCAAATGCTTTACCTGCAAAACTGCACTTACAGAGAGAGAAGTATTCAACTGGGTTAAATTAGTGAAATCATTTGCTGAATTATTCATCTTATGTTAACCAACTGAGACCCGATATGTGCCAGATCTATGAAGCTGAAACAGCCATGCAGGCTGTCATGGGCTAGCTGCACAGCAGAGGAGATTGTCTACACCTGAATTAGCAGAGGCTTCCCGATCAAAACCATGCTGGAGGCATCTGTCCAAACAAGGCGGGTGGCTACTTGCATGATGTTGAGACAACTCCAACAAAAAAGGCCAGTAATTATTTTGTCATCAGCTTAATCTAAAATCTTTATTTTAAGATGATGAAGATTTTGAAGAAAGTATATGGAGAAGACTGCAAACTTTCTTGAGGATATGCCAAAGAATGGAGAAACAGATCATGTGCATAAATTCAAAAACTCAGTGTGAACATTTGAAATCCCCAAATTTTATTTGTGTATTTAATTATATCAGATTAATCAGTGAAGGAAGTAAAGTGGGCTAGAAGGGGATTTGGCAAAATAATTCCAAGGTTCAATTGAGGGAATAATGCAAGAAAGTAATCAAAACATTTCTGGAAAAAGAATAACAATTGACCTAATTATATGTTCCATAAAACTATAACTGTAACAGGATGGTCTAAGTAGGAGAATCAGACCAAGTAATAAATTCAAGGACTATAGCAAAGATTTCATTTAACTATAGAAATGCAACACAGGATAAAGTTAGTATCTCAGATTACTTGTACAAATCACATGGGTGGTTACTGTGTACATCTTACCCAAAAATAAGTCATGTTGCTGAAGATTTGCATACAAAGATTAAATGTGAATAGCTGAGAAAAAGACACAAATTCCATCTTGCAGCAGAGAAAACACATAGTACAAGAACTACCAAAACAGACTGAGGACATACTCACCAAAACACATTAATATATCATTATGTTCATGCACAGACTATTTTAGATGCAGTAGCACAGTTCCATTGACAAAGCTTTCAAAGTCTTCAGATCCCAAGTGTTGGATAGAATGTAGTCCCATAGGATCTCTCAAACAATGGCTGCCAGAAGAGAAGGACACCCACTTGAGAAACAGTTTGGCAAATGCTGTGTAACCCAGCACCTATACACTTGTGTACTTAATAAATGGGAACTTTTTTTACCTGCACACCAGAAAAAAAAAAAATCAGGGCATTCAGAATGTCTCTAGGCATCACGTTGACACACTCCCAAGTCCATAAAAGGGGATGAAAATAATAATCATGGCCTATGGATACAATCAAGGATGAATAGTAGTCAAGATAAACTACAGTGAGACACAAGTATGAAGTGGGGGAGCAGCTAGTGCTAGATCATATGCAGCATAATATTCTTTCTATAAAAATAAAAATCTTAAAGTGGATATGCCTTAAGATAGCATGTAGATGATGTGAAACTATATAAATGAGAGCAATAGCTTTCTGAATAATTTTTTCAAGTAGGAGGGAGGATAAGATATGTTTAGATCACATGGAAGAATGTGAACTATTTCAAGATTCTAGATATTGTATAAAGTAGTAAGTTCCTAGGTGGTTATTATAGCCCTAAAAGCAAAGGAATTAATATCTCAAAGAGGACTGTATGGGTTGGAAACATAGCTTAGTCGTCTGAGTGCGTGTCTAGCAAGTGCAAGGACCCAGGTTCAATCTCCAGTAACGCATGCCCTGCTGACCCCAGAACCCCAGGTACCACACTGGCCACCAAAACCAGGAGTGGTGGCACACATCTGTAATCCCAGTGCTGGGGAGGCTGAGGCAGGAAGATCACTACAAGTCCAAGCTGTGTAGCAAGATACTGTACCAAATAAATAACTAAAAGATTTTTTAAAAATTGTAAAGAGGGCTGTACATGTGCCAGCAATGAGAGAAGTTCTTTGCACCCAAGATACAATAAAACTTTCATAAAACACAAAACATGCAGTTTTCTTATGAGAAAGATTTTTATGACAAAACATCGATTATTAAAAACTATAAAGAGAAGCAGTGTGTGCCATTCCGACGTTACAATGGTGGAGTTGGTAGGTGTGCCCAGGCCAAACAGTGGGGCTGGACACAGGGTCGGTGGCCCAAAAAGAGTGCTGAATTTTTGCTGCACATGCTTAAAAATGCAGAGAGTAATGCTGAACTTAAGGGTTTAGATGTAGATTCTCTGGTTATTGAACATATCCAGGTGAA
>PVJA010018444.1:0-25000 GCA_004027025.1 Myocastor coypus | reverse complement strand
CAGAAATTGCTTTAAACATAGATATCAGTTTAAGGAAGATATATAACTTTCTTATGACAAGGTGTCCAGTTCATGAATATAGTATGTCTCCATTTAGAGCTGCTTCAACCTTTCACTACCACTGTGTAATTTTCAACATTATATATATATATATATATATATATATATATATATATATAATTTTTGAATTGATTTTAACTGATATTTTTGAGTTGTTTTTTGAGCTGTATTTTTAATTTTAGCTTCCACGTGTTTATTCTAGTACATAAAAAATATTTGATGTTTCCATTTGTCTTGTACTCTGTGTCCTTGCTGAACTCCTTTGTTAGCTTTAGGACTTTTGCTCCATTTTTTCTTTCCTCAGATACTTTTGCGCAGGCAATCATATCCCTGCAAGCAGGGAGTGTTCTTTTTTCTTCTATCTTTCTTTCTCACCTGCGTGCCTTTATTCTCTTTTGTTGTCTCATTGCAGCAGCTAGGAATTCCTGCACTATGTGAACAAAGATGGCAAAAGAGTTACTATCCTTCTTTGATTCCCAATCATAAGAGACAAGCATGAAGTCTTGTAAACTAAGCTTAATGTTATCCATACAGATGCTTTTAAGTTATTTTTCAAGGTGAAACAATGTTCTGTTTCTTTTTTGTATTTAGTACACAATCTACAGGGTCTCACTGCACAGATTGCACTCATAGTGTTTCTCCCATTTTCAGCCTCCCAAGCACTGGGTTTACAGGTGCACACCACCAGGCCCAGTCTGAATCACAGTCTCATCATGCCACGGGAGCAGTGCCACCACGGCACACAGGGGATTAAACCCCAGCCACTGGGCTCTGCCTAAGCAGGTACTTTAGTCCACTGAGCAATCTGGCGCTTGGGAGGCTGAAAACAGCAGGATCACTATGAGTCTGATCTACATAGTGAGACCTGTAGACCCAGGACTAAATACATTTTTAAAAAGACATCTTTTCTTCTCCCTGCCTTCAATACTTTTTCTTTGTTCATAAGTTTTAGAAGCTTAATTGACATACTTTGGTGTAGGCTTCTTTAGGGGTGGATTGGTTTAAGATTTACAGAGCTTCATGAAGCTGTTGGTTTTTGTGTTTCTTGTCAATTACAGGAGATTTGAAGCTATTATGTATCCATGTATTTCTTCAACATCACCTTTTTCCTCCTCTCCTGGTGAGATTTCAGTGACATATGCAGATCTTTTGCTATTTTCTAGGGTTTCTGAGTCTTTTTAGATTTTATTATGCATTTTTTTTCTGCTGTTCAGATTGGTACTTCCTTCTGTTCTTTCCTATGGTTTGCTGATTGTTACCTCATACTCTGCATTCTGCCAATGAGCTCATCCATTCAGGTTTTTATTTTATTATTATTTATATTTATATTTATTTAGTATTTTAGGGAAGGGTGTACAAGGTGTTCAGGGTCTCACTACTAGATCGGATTTACAGTGATCCATCTGATTACAGCCTGTCAAGAGATGGGATTATAGGCATACATCACCACTCCCAGTCTCAATTGCCATCTCAGCATGCCCTGTGGGGGGGCACAACACTCCCTGGGATTAAACCCCCAGGCCCTGTGCCTGCTTGCAGGTGCTTTAACTCCCTGAGCTATTTGGCTAGCTCTTCAGGTTTTTATTTTAGTTATTGCAGTTTTGAGTTCTAATACTTTGATTCGGCTCTTCTTCATATCTTCTGTTCATTTTCTGAGGCTTTCTTTTAATTTCCTGGGTTCTGCTGATTTTACATTGATTACCAATGTGAGCATAACTGCTCCTTGTAGCGCCGGGCGTGGTGGCTCACGCCTGTAATCCCAGCACTCAGGAGGCCAACGCAGGAGGATTGGTGCGAGTTCGAGACCAGCCTGGGCTACAAAAGTGAGCTCAAGGCCAGCCTCAGCTGCATAGCGAGACCCTGTCTCAAAAAGACAAAAAATAAATAAATAAATAACTGCTCCTTGAGCATTTTTATAGTGGCCTCTTTTAAACATTTTCAGATAAATTCTAGTATTTTTGCCATTTTTGTGTTTGCCTCTACTGATGGTCTTTTCATTCTATTTGAGATATTACTGGTTCTTGGTATGGTAAGTGACTTTTGGCTGAAACCTGACTATTTTTATATTATGTCACAAGACTCTCCATCCTTTTCAAAATTTGTTAGTTCTTTCTCCAACAACACCCCAGCAGAGGGAGGAGAGATACGCTCCTAGTGATGGTAGAAGCTCAGGTTCCCTACTCAGTCTTTGTGTGTTCTCAGTGAGGAGACTCCTACTTCATTTTGGGAAAGATGAGAGTTTCTACCCCCTACTAATGTGCTGGAGATGGAGTACAAAGACAATTTATGACCAGCTGAGAAAGATGAATGTCCCGGATCCCTATAGGCCTCCAAGTCCCCTATTATAGTCAGCATAGGTGACTGCCCTGGCTATCCCCTTGGTCTTTGTGGTGCTGGAACACAGTTTCTGATGTGGTGTTTATAGAGAATCCTTCTCAGTCTTCACTTCTGCCTCAGAAGTTTATATTTATAATCCCATGGAAAATTCATTGGAATTATAATGCATTTATTTCATTCTACAACTTCCCACTGCAAAACATGACATAAATAAAAACACAATATTATATCTAAAATGGTGGGAAGATATGGGGACCCTGAGTGTGGCCACAATGATGGCTATCCTCAACAAAGGCTATAGGGATTCAGTGGTCTCTTGGTGGTCCCTGGGCAGAAAGGTGGGTGGAATTAGAAAATAAAGACAAGAGATATAAAAAGTGAAGCTATACTAATATGCTGAACTGTAAAAGGCTCAAGTCAACAACTTCTGACATGGCCAGTTCTGCTGATAACCCAGTACTATTATGGGCTATTGGACTATATTGGGTTATTTTGATAAATTCATGCACCTACAATATTTGAGTGGCAATGGAACACCCATCTCTGCCAAAACAAAACAAATAAGGGGAGTATAAATGAAGGGTCATTTTGTAGTGAAAAAATAGTTAGGGAGGTATATAGCTATTTTCTCTTAGTTCAATGAGAACAAAGATATGTACTAATAGCATTTAGACAAGATATCATGTCTGCATCTTGCATTCTGAACAACTTCTATGAAGACAACAATATGCAATGTATGAATTATTGTAACTGTCCTACTAATCTGCTCAGAAACTGTCACATTGCTAATTGTTTCTCATTAAAATTAATTTTTAAAAAGATGAAATAATAGCTGAGGTCAGGTGGAGGCCTCTACGTGAAGGCAAAGGACCTTGTACAACAATGGTATGGGGTGTTTATTTATACTCCTGTAAAGCTGGTATCATAAGACACAAGTCTACCTAGTGACTAATAGCTGAAATTATACAGGCAGGATGATTTTCTCAAAGTTGAGGCAGCTTGACTGCTTTAGCATAGTGGCCTTAACCTGCCCTCACACACATGACTGATCTGTAGCTCCATCTGCTCCCAAGAAAAGGCCTCAATGCACAACCAAAGTTAGGTGTTATTCATTTGTGAAGAAAGGAGTGACTTCAGGATGTGTGATGGTGAGAGAGTCAGGAAGTAGGCGAGCGGTATAAGCTGGCGAGGTAGGAGGCCTGGAATCACCTCTGCAATATGTAGAGAGACAGATATACAGAAAGAGTAGTCTGCATAACACAATTAAGACAGTATCTAATGTTTTGGGATTGGTGTTTTAGCTCTGACGTATCATCTTGAAAGCCTCAGAAAGGTACAGCCTCAATCTCCAAGTTGTTCCCCACCAACAGCATGGCAACTTGGCTCTTCAGTCCTTCTTCGCCCAGCTCACACCGGGGATCAGCAGGTGGGAGTTCTAGGGAAACGTGCCCGCCATCTTCAAAGACTACCACCAGTACCACAGCTTGACTGAGGTGCATTCATTGCTTAAAGCCAATTGAAGGAATAACACCATAGAAGCTCTGCACATATCAGTACATGGAAATACGGTAAAGCTCAGCCAAAATAGAGACAATTGTTCCTCTTGCAAGGAGACACACCAGATGTTCCTCCACATGCTTGGCTGAAGTGCACTAGTTATAGTCTACAAGCTTCCTACATCACTAGGCTGCCTACTCCTTTATTGGTCTTGTTCACATTGTTATTTTGGCTTCTTTATCTACTACAGTATTAAAATTCATAAGATTAAAAGAGCAACAAGGATTTCAAAAGACCTTTATTGAGCCAGTTTTAGGTCATGGAGGATCTATCCAGTGTGCCTTTTTCTCTCCACAAATTAGAAACTCCTTATATTCATTTTATTTTAAATGTTTAGGATTTTTAGTTACACTTATAAGAGACAATAGAGAAAAGATATCTATCTTATCTTCCCAGAAGTAGAAGAGCTCTATACTCTTTTTGAATGACATTAAAATAAGTTATTGGTGTTGAGGTTGCTTAGTCAATTAAAAAGTACATTATAAAAAATTATAATTATATTTTTATAGGAATAATATGTATACTAAACCAGGAGAATGCATACTGTTGTATGAGTGATTTACCTCCAGATATGGGGATCATAGCAGATTGTTATCTTTTTATTTTAACAATGTTTCACAAATTTTTGACATAAAATTAATCTTTTTGTTTAAGCATTTAAAAAGGAATTTCCAGACATGTAAATATGCTAGAAATAGAAGCTGTGTCGCTATTTATTGAGCAGTAACTACTATGTTTCCCTCTAAGGAGACTGTGTGGCCCATTTCGTAAGCAGGGGAAAGATGAAACTGTGGACTGTTTATGAAGGTATTATGAGCAGGGTTACTAATTCAGGCTTCCAGCCTTCCTACCACCTCCCAACAATCATTGCGATGTTTTTGACACCTCATAGTTTACAAAATCTGCCTACACGCATTCACCTTTACCCTTTCCAAGCACTTGGGAGTGAAATGTAAAGAGGCACTTACAGTTGGCCTGCCAGGACTTGGTTTTCACTTGTGGCTATAAGAAGGTGTGCGTGGGATGACGGCCCTCAGCCTCTTTCTGGCCACACCTCTCATGAGGATATTCTCTGGCCTCTTCACCATCTGCAGACTTGGGCCATATGTGACTATAGAGTATGCCTCGTGAAGTCAGAGCCAGCTCAGCGAGGAGTGTACCCCCAGAGCTATTGGACAGCAGGGCCACTAGGCAGAAGAGGGAGATCTGGTCCCCCCCCCCCAGGCCTGAGCAAAGGTGTATCAGCCAGAATCCAGATTCAGCCGCAAGCCTCTTCATCTTCATTTTCTCCTCCTTCCAGCTCCAGAAGGAAAAATTCTGCATCATCTGTGAAGAGTCAGAGATAGAGTCAGTAGGTAACCTTTAGGAAAGTGGCTCTGTTTATCTTCTGTGCTTTCTTCCCTTGGTTTTCTTTTCCAACCCACAAGTTCTCTGGGTCCCTCTTTCTGGCACATACTGTACTACAATAGGCTTCTGGTCGACCAAGGCTCTGGACCTGCTTCTCCACCCCCACTGTCAGGTCCCAGCCAAGGCGTTTTCCCCCTTCTTGAATTTTCCCACTCACAGACCACTTGGTCTTCATACAAGGTTTCTGGACTCTCAGCAGCCAAGTGTGGATGCTGCAGGCTCCCGTCAAATCCTCCTATGTCTCCTGTGAACCTCAGAGTTTAAAGCTGAGCCGCTCATAGTACCGCCTACTTTTGGACAAACGGTTCACTAAAGAGACCTAAAGCATCTCCTGCGTGAGGGCTTTGAGCCGTGTGGGAAGAGAACCTCAGAGCCTGGAACCCAGAACATAGCTGAGCAGGGCCATGGCCTCCATGCAGCTCCACCCTTCACTCCTCATCCCATGAAAGAACGCAACAGGAAACAGATCAGAGCCGAAACTCCAAGATCTGCCGCTCAGAATTTAGCCTAGTTGCAGCAGCAACAACAGCAAGGACAGCAGCAGCAATCCAGAGCTTGTTTAGGAACGGGTTATTTGAATCTTGCTTAATCAGCATTTCTAGATTCCCAGAACATATGAGTGTACATAAAGCCTAAGAAACACTGGCTTAGGCACAGGAAGAAGGCAGAAGTGAGTCTCAGGGAAGCACCGTCTCTGCAGAACATGAGTGCTGGTGCTCTCACCCCTCTGTAGGCCCCACACAGAATCTGCTACTCAGTCAGCAAGGGACTGCAGTATACTTGTTAATTTGACCAACTTAATGGCAAAGTAATGTGCAATGCTTCTAATTTTGCTTGGACTTCTTATCCTAAATGATCACTTCCCCACCCCCCAAAAAAGTAAGCCATCTCTGAGTTACACCTCAGTGTAGTATCACAAAAGATTACTTGATAATAGAACATCAATACAACATGGAAATGGGAGAAAGTGAGGACAAGAGAAACAGACAGATGGGCAGTCAGACAGACAGACAGGCAGACAGGCAGACAGACAGACAGTAAGGCAGACAGACAGACAGACAGACAGACAGACAGACAGACGGATGGGTGGATCAGCAAAACTGCTGATCCTGCTAGACTACTCAAGAGAAACAGACAGACAGACAGACAGATGGATGGATGGACAGATGGATCAGCAAAACTGCTCATAGAGCTAGACTATTCAGTGTACAAAATTGATCTTCTGGTGGAGTAACTGCAGGCAGGAAAGGTCTCAAGCTCCTGACCTGTGGACATAATCCACTCCAGATGGCCCCACTGTTATTAAATTATGACTTTCTGGCTTCTCTTGGCAAGCTGCATAATCTGGCAGGGCTGACTGCACTTTCCCAGATGCCTACAATCGGCTGAAGTTCGACTGCGCCCCAAGAAGCATCCATAGGCGCGCTCTATGCCCCAGAGCCTAGCGCCACCATCCTCGCCGACATTTATTTGCTGTGCTCCTCGCTCTTGATGACATTTATTTAGACTTCTCTGCTTCTCACATCCCCCAAATTTGATTACTGCGAATAAAAGTCTTCAGAATAAGAAAATTTCAAGGGAAGCATCATTTAACATGGAAGGAAAACATTAACCCTTCTGTCCATGGGGAGAAGCCCCACCACACTAGGTCCTCTGCCTCCCAGGCGATTCCTGAACAAGAGACCTGACCACGGGTTTAAAGCCCATCCCTCTTGGAGAAGACGTCCATTTTCTTGCCCAGACATTTGCCAGGAGATACATCTAGTTCTCATCTGCCTTGCTAATCAAGGGGACTAAGAATAAACATCATGAAAGAAAACAAAGACAAGCCTCCGTGCTCACAAAAGGAGGACAGACTTTTCCTGTCTGCATCACTCTTATTGGAGCATCAGAAAAGCAGTTTCATTAAATTCTACTTTAATGATGACAGAAGTCACTTGGAAAGGCCATCCGGGAACATATATGCATACACACATGCACACATAGATTCACATACATAGCTATGCACACATGTATTTCTATAAATATATACAGGTATGTGTAAGGAGTCCTGTCTATCTTCCTACAGCAATTGCTGAAGTCATACTGGTTCTCTAAGTATAGACTAGAGTATTGTAGTGTGTTCAGAGACACTATCAGGAGGATGCCACTAGCATCACCAAATATCAAGGGACACGTTGGGCTGTCTGTCCCCAGATTCACTCACCTCACATCCTTCCTGCCAAGTTCCTTCTCCTACTGGTTTTTCTTTGTTCATTTTTTTCTCATACTGGTTCAACCTAGAAGGACAAGGCTAGGCCTCCTCGTGCCTCCCTATGCAGAACTGGAAGGACGTGAGGCCTCTGAGCATCAGGACTGTAGTTTCCTTTGGATTTATTGAACTGAATGATTACAGCTGGAAAAAAAAGAAGTGTGGAATACTTGGGAGACAAGTAGTTTGAATGGAAAATAAGATATGAATAAGCAATGAGATTAAAAGAGAGAGCACCTACAGTTACCGTAACATCTCCTTGACAGCCCACTGAGGTTTTGAAAATCCTTAAGACTTTAAAAAAGTGCTGTCTCCATGGAAGGTAACACCAGCTTTTTGTGTATTAGTTCAACTTCAAGAGTCCTGAAATAGCGGATGATGTGTCTGAGTTCTACGATAAAAAGTACAGGTGTTCAACTTTTGTCTGGCACTAGACACTCGTGTTGAGCGTATGCTGCAGAAAAGCCACCCAGAGCCACGGGTCCCCCTGCTCCAGGGCTGCTGCGGGAATGGCAAGGACTTGAAATGCGACCCTGGCTTCCTTCAACTAGCCCCTGGCCACAACTTTATCCCTTCTCCTCTTCGGTTTTTCCCTTCCTGTGTTTGCAGGGAGAATTTGGGGATGGAAGAGTCTCATTCCTCAGATACAGTCTTCTCTCCAACTCCTGTCAGCCATGGTATGGCTGCCTGAATCAGGATCCCGAGAGTCCCATCCTTCCTCCCAGAAGCTGTGAAGGCTGCCTTATGTAGCCCAAGATATGATGAAGGATGCTGAAATGGGGAGATTACGCCATCTATCTGAGTGGATGCGGTCATGACTTAAATGTGGTTTGTCCCCTCCAACGCTCAGGGGGAAGTTTCATAAAACTCAGTACCATCTCATCTCCAGGTGGCTCTACTGCCAAAGGCTCATTTTGTTCTCACTGCTGTGATACCCTGCACCACCCTGAGACTCTGCCCATAATAAGTTCATCCACACATGTAGGCCTCTGACCTTGGGCAGCAGGAAACACAACCCAAAATCTCTTTTCTTTGTTACTTACTTGTCTGTAATATCATGTTATAAGCCAAAAAAAAAAAAAAAAAAAAGCATGGTTAGTTGTAACGTGAAAACCCTTAGATGGGCAAAGGAAAGAAGGTAAGACACAGAGAAGAGACCAGAATTTTCAGTCTTCAAGCACTGACAGCTGCCAGAGGATGAAAGAGGGGTGTCTTCTACACTGGAGGCTCAAGAGGCGCCCAGCCCGCTGACACCTTGCTTTTAGCCCCTTGTTAGTCCAGACATCTGGCCTCCAGAGCTGTAAAAGAATAAATTTCTGTTGTTTTTAAGCCATTAATTTTGTGGCAATTTTTACAGCAACAACAGCAAAGTCATGCACGCAGCCCCTGGCCCTCTGTGAGGTCTTGCCAGGGCAGCTCCTCCTGCTAGCCGCATGGCCTACTTTGTGTGACGAGGCTCTCGGCTTGGCCCTGAGGCAGCTGAGTGGGAGTCCCTGCTGTTCTTCCCTGAGCAGGATTCTGACTCTAGCGTCACATACTCATCCACTCACTCACTCGTTCGGCCAGTGTCCTCTGAGAACTGCTAGCCAGGCATGTGACAAACACTGAGGATGTAAGAGAGGACAAGGTGCTTCCCTCCCTCCCACAGTGCTGGGCGACAAGGTTGGGAGACTGAAAGGAGGGACACAGACTCGCGGTGAGGTGTATAGGGGTGCTGGGGATAAGCCATTGCTCATTGCCATAGAGGGTCTCATGGGGGTGCAGCAATAAGGTCTTGGGCGCCAGACAGGAGAAAACAAAAGCTGGGGATACACCAGTGCTCACCCACTCCACTGCTCACAGCCACGGAGGGTGAAAACCTGAATCCAGGCCCCGACACTTCCTAGAGACCCAGTCACCACCCGCTACCTCCCATGTCTGTCCAAGGACAGATCCTGAGGAGCTAAGTCACTTTGCAGTATTCTCTCAGAGTCCTGCTTTGAGGTGCATTTCAGGCTGAAAGCTATTGCTAGTGTGTGGGCTGTAAACTCAGGTCACTTCCAATATTGTAAAACCGGGACAGAACTGAGGAGAAAATACCTATGTGTTGCTCATTGTCGGTGGAGACACTGCTTTGGAAAAGTTTAGCTGAATGTGTGTGTGTGTGTGTGTGTGTGTGTGTGTGAAATGTATTTATCACCAGAATAAAGCAACTTAAACATGGTAAGAGGATATAGCTACGCACACATAAACAACTTTTTAATTTTTATTTATTTCTTTATTTTTCTTGTTTCAGAACCTTTGTTTTATTCACTCATTTTTATGGCCGGCTCAGCCCGCCCTGAGAGCACGGCTGGCGTAGTATGTGGTGCTGGGGATGGATCCGCGGTCCCTGAAGCCGCCCAAGCTTTCCCAAGCAGGTGCTTTGGACCACTGAGCCATCCGGCCGGGCCCACACATAAACAACTTTTGAAGCATTGTGTTCGTGTCTCTGCAGGGCACTATTCCAGGAGCCCAGGGAGCTCATCCATACCGCCCAGCACTCAGAAGTGGGAGCTGCAGAGGAAGCGAGATACCTGAGTGGATGCCGGAGCAAAGTTCAGTACAAGCCTCACACAAGTTCTTTGGAGACTGCCAGCCCCAGAAGTTGCCAATATCCTCATGAAGCGGGCAGCACTTGCGTGGGCCCTTAATTTACTTCAGTGTTGAAGTAAGAGAGGGGAAAGGCATTTAGGCGGGGAATGGGGTATGGAGAAAGGAAAAGGTCAGGGAAGTCCAGAGACCCATGAGCGCGTTTTGTAAAGGCTAGATTTCTGCGGAGATGGCCACACCTTCAATGATCCGGTGACCTGCAGGGGCCATACACTTTCTGTCTACTCAGTGATGTGACTGGTGTTCACCTCTCCAGAGGACAGTGAATGTTTCTAAAAAGATACGGGAAGATGCACTGGAGAATGTTAAATACTTCACGCATCTTACTGAGCCTGGCCGGCAATACACAGCCTCATGGTATCATTGGAACTCAGAAAACAAGCGGCCCTCTCCTGAAAGGCGACCCTCCATTCTGCCTTTGTCACCAACAGCAGGGTGTGTGGGCTGAGCCTAAAGGGGTAAGCTGGAATTTGCAAAGAGGGGGACAGGAACTATGAGCCGAAGGAAGAGAGCCTGCCAAAAGGCTGGCTTGGGGTGAGGACTTATGTGTTCTGAGAAGGTGGACTGGGTTTACCCAGCTGCGTCCTGGGGTGTGGACAGTTTGCGCGATTGCTCTGGGAATGAGGAAGAAGTGCTCTTTTTTCAAGGCACCAGGGGAATGTGAAATTAGTACAACATTGCCACACAGGCGCCATCTGCTGGCCAGACCGTGTACCTGTAGGGCTATCTGGGCAAGGTGGAGCGTGTTTTGTTTTTTTGTTTTTGTTTTTTTTTTTTTTCTATGATTGCCTGCAGGAGGCTTAAGTAGGCTGGATGCTCTGGGCAGTAAGATGAATTCCAAAAGGAAATGTGTATGGGCAGTAAAGTGAATGTAAGCAGCTTCTTCATCTGTTCCAGTGTGACCCTCTGCACTCTCGAATATGGCATCCTCCCAAGATCCGTAGCCACAGCTCCAGCTCTTAACTATCCTCTCTCAGGCCTCTCCTGACCATTCTTTCCTTGCAGCTACGGTCTGCTGCTCTGTCTCCTCCTCCAGACAGCCTTCCAAGATTTCTCCGTCAAACTAGCAGCTGCCTCCCTTCTGTCCCTGTCCGCTGGGCCGGCAGGGCTGTTCCCACACGATCAGGTCAAGTGTGTCGCTCTGTATTTCAGCTATCCGTGCGTCTCCTGTCCACCCCAGCACGTCATTCACAGGCACGCAGAAGTCTTAGACCACATCGCTTGCCCCTTGAACATTCCTAATAGTCACCAGGAACCCACTTTTGGATGTCTAGAAGAGATAAACCTCCAGATTAGAAGTCGTCTAGACCCTGACCAGAGACCAGCCTGAGAAACAGAAACTTTATGGCATCTCTGGACACTGAGATTCAAGGAACTGATGACAGTCGCCTTCTCAAGAGCACATTTCTAGGGCAGGCCAAATAGACCAGCGGATTAAAGCTCCTGCAAGCAGGCGCAGGGGTTAGGGGTTGAATCTCCTGGCCTGCTCGGCTAGCCCCACCCCCAGGGTGTGCTGAGATGGCAATTGAGACTGGGCATGGTGGTGCATGCCTGTAATCCTGACTCTTGGGAAGCTGTAAACAGGCAGATCACTACAAGTTAACTAGTAGTGAGACCCTGAACGCCCTGTACACCCTTCCCTAAAATAAAAAAAAGAAAAAGGTAGATTTCAATTCTACAATTCTATTCATGGACCATAAGGATATGAATCTCCTGGGGGAAGACAGGACACCACTGATGGTAAAGGAGTTTTAAAAGTGGAAAGGAGGTAGAAACACTATTTCCCCACCATGGGGCTTCATGTTACTTTGGGACATGAGTGTGACAAGATGAGTGTGCCATCGGTGCTAGGGGTTGAGCTGTGTTTCCTGAAATTCATTCTTCCAGACACTGGCTACTCCTTCCCACAAGCTTCCTCCCTGCTCATAAGTAACTTGAGACTGGCTGAAGGAGAAGGAGGTTCCTGCAAGAGACACGATGGAAAGTAGCTAAGTCAGGGTTGAGAAAGGAGCCTGAGTCTGGAGGCCAATCTGAGGACAGCCAGCAGCAGAGGTGGAGCAGGAAGGAAAGAAAGAAGGCCGACATGGCACATCAGCCAGAGCCTCCCGTGTTGCACCCATGCCAGGAGAACGTCCAGGCAGATAGGGGCACAGATGCATATGTTTGCGTGTGTGCGTGTGCACACACACACACACACACACACACACACACACACACTACAAATGGGGATCCTACTCAGCAATACATGAAATCTAGCAGAAACTGAGCATGTTAAGATGCTCCAGAAATGAATGAGAATGAGCTTACATCTGTGAAGAGATTGGATAAGCATGGTTCTCACCCAGAAGATCACAAGGGAGTGGGGACACCATTAGTGTCACAATGTGTAGCAGATAAAGTGATAAAGCTATACACAATATAAATTGAGACTGTGGAGAAGAACTGGACGGATTTGTTTCAAATTATGCAGAAATTTGTCTGCCACAGTGAGACCCATGTGCTGAGTGCGAACACAGTGCAGTCAGTGGTCCTGAAGAAAGGTCTATTATCCAGGCTAGGTTGGAGGACAGAGATCAGAGCAGAAGGGCCAGTTAGGGGAGGGGCACGTCGGCCCAGGTCCCCTTTTAAGTGCCTTATATACCAACACAGTTGATATCAGTGGTGTACCCCCATGTTATGAGGTGGATTGTGTTCCTCAAATTCTTAGGCTGAAGTTTTAACCTCTAAGACCTTATAAGTTAAGGTCTTTGCAGATACAATTAGGATAAGCTCCTACTTGCATAGAGAAGTGTCCTAAGCCAGCAAGACTGATGTCCTCAGAAAACTAAAACTTTGGGTCCAAGTATATGCTGAGAACAACCTATATGTTCTTGGGTGACATTAGCAGATGAACTGCTGTCACCTGTCTTCATGTCACAAGAGACAAAAAAGAAGGGGACTCTCTTTCCTTGTGCTTATTTGTTATTTGACTTTTATCTTTTGTAGTGGTTGATACAATGTGTCAACTTGGCTGAATGACTCAGCAGCCCGGCTCCCTGTTGGTAGGACACCCACTCTGGGATACACTGGGTTTTTCCCTGGAGTGTGACCAGGGCCTGTCTAGGATATGATTGGATTTCTCCCTCCAGCAGGATCAAGGGCCCATCCTGGGGTATGATTGGGTCCACCCTAGGGCGCAATGAGCCCATGTCACACAGACTTTTTAAAGGGGTGAAGGAGTCAAGACTTCACTTCGTCGGAGAAGCTTCAGTCTTCGCATTCAGACTGGACTTCATCGTCTGGCTTGCAGCGCAGACTCTTCCGCCTCCAACTGGGATCTTTTGCCATCCGTCGCAGACTCTTCAGTGTCCATTACAGACACTTCAGTCTTCCATCGCAGACTCATCAGCTGACAGAGACTTACACGGAGTGCTGCAGTGAAATCCAGACCTCGGGATTGAATTCTTCAGTCCGGAGCATGCAGATGCCCTGTGCGTGCTTCCTCATCTGACTCTGTGGCTGACTATTGTAAGCCAATTTTATAACTCCTTATAGATTGTATATTTTGTGTTAATATCCATTCCTTATATTATAACTATTCTGTTCCTCTAAGTAAAACCCTGACCAATACATCTTTGGTGAAGTATTGCCCACTTTAAAAATGATTGTTCATGTTTTTACTATCTAGTTTTAAGAGTTTTTTCTCTATTTTTTTACAACAGTCCTGTATCAGATATATCTTTCACAACTGTGTGTTTTCCACCTGTAACTTGTCTCCTTATTCTCTGGACAGTGGCGTACATTTCTAATTTTAATAAAGCACAGTTTACTAATTCTTTCCTTCACTTATTATGCCCCCTAAAAACTCATCATTAAACTTTAAGGTCATCCACATGTTTTCCTGTTTTACCTTCCAAGAGCGCTACAGCTTTGTTCTTTCTATCTGGGTCTGTGATCCTTTTGAGTTCCTGTTTGGGAAAGGCCTACAGTACACGTCTAGATTTGGTTTTGAATATGGATATGGCCATGGTTCTTTTGGCCAGCATGCCACTGCTGAGGTGGAAAAATCTCCGTCCCAAGAGACAGAAGACTGGGCTTCTGCCCCAGCACAATCTCTTAGCCATTTGAATGTTACAGTTTAGAACTAAAATGGACCCCCAAAATGTTTTGTGCTTTTGGAGGCAAGGGTTGGATCCGAAGTCTCTGTACTTGTGGATTGATCCATTGATGAGTTTGTAGCTGAATATGCTGTTACAAGTAGAGCTCAGGTGGAGAAGGTGACTCACCTGGGACCAGCCTTCCTGCAACTGGACTTTGGAGCTTAGTCTGTGGTGTAGGCTCTTTCCTGTCTCCCTGATTCCTGGCTGCCAGGGGTTGAGTGGCTCTCCTCCAACTGTGCCCTTCTGCCATGCCATTTCGGCCTAGAGCCAGCTGTCTGTGGTCTCCAACTTCTGAAACTACGAGCTAAAATACATCTCTCCTCTTTAAAACTTGCAGATGTCAGCAGTTTTACCCCAGCAGTAAAAAAGCAACTGATGCACTGAGTGAGCTCGAGCATGGACTCACCCTTCTAGCCTGCTCCCCATATGCAGAAAGAACACCTTGGCCTACAGGCTGCTCCTGAAGCCTGCCTCTTCGCATCAGTAGTGCTCCCTGCTGTCATCTTCATTGCAGTATGGCTATAGGGGACACCTTTCTCCTGTTCATTCTGCTGTTGCAGCAAGGTATCTCCCTGGGAGCCCCTTCCTGTCTCCCAGTCTAGAGGAAGCTCCTTCCTCAGATTCCCTGCTCATAAATGGCCATCCTCTTGCACAGGGCTTGAGCCAGCATCTGCTTAGGCTGCTGTAAACCCATCTCCTATGGCTGTGTCCTCTCACTTCTAAACTAGAGTGCTTCCCCAAGAGTTATGAATGTTTGTAGGTTTCCTGTGTATCTTACAAGATTAAAAAAACAAAGTTAAAGGTAGCATAACAGTAATATGATAATCATGATGACTGCTACCCTTTTGTGAGTATTTCACATATATATGTTCATCCAGTCTTGATAACCACCCTGAGAAGCATCCTTTCCCTGCTTTCTTTTGCTATTGCAGAAGCTGAGGTGCTTTGTGGCTGGCCCCATATGCTTTGGGAGGAGGAGTTTGGAATCTGGGTATCAGGGATCCCTGCCATGACCTTTAGCACTAGCCACCTGTCTCAGTTACTCTTCTGTCATTGCTGAGACAATTACCCAACAGTCAAAATAAGGGAAGGAAAGATTTATTTAGCTCACAGTTAGTGGAGGTTTCAGTCCATACTCATCTGACTACAAAGCAACGTGGTACATGGCAGAGAGCAACTTCTCATGGGGGTGGCAAAGAGCAGAGAGCACAGGGAGTGGCAGCAGCTCAGGCAGCTAGCCAGCCTCTCCCCCCTCCTGATATTGTAATGTGAATTATCTGCCCCAGAGTGGGTACCGCATCCACACCCACAATAATCAATTAGAAACTCAAGAAGCTGTCCCATGACTGCATGAGGCTTTGGGGGAACAGCTAGACAGAAACCATGACACCACCCCTGCCTGTCAACTCTGGATAAAGTGCTGAGCTGGTCCTTGCTTCCCACATCATGCTCATGCATGTGGCTGTTCAGACATGTGCGGTTTGTGACACATGTTTACACTCTGCCCGATCCACCTCTGCACTCCCAGGGCAGGGTGTAACACTCAGTACCTGAATGCTTCTATGCACAGAGATGTTCCAAGAGGGGTTCACTTAAAACGGTGTTCTATGGCACCTTTTCAGAGCATACTCCTGAATAAGTGCCAGGACTTTTACACTCTTTTTGAGTAAATTTTAGGACTCCTTAATAAACTCTGGGCATCTGGCTAATTTACCAATCTGATGGTACAATATGCATATATTTATACAACATATTCTAAAAAGAATTTGCTTTAGAAAGTCTTACTTCCTCCGGCATTATTCCATTTCCAGTGGAACCAGAAACCTTAATTCTCCCCTTCGAGTCCCCAGTGCCCACAGCCCTCACCGTCATTTATTCCTCATCTTTCCCATGCCGAGTGCAGACAAATTATTAGGGGTGTTGATTCAGATTCTGATCTCAGGTTTTGATTCAGTTGGGATGGGAAGGGGAGTCTGTGCTTCTAGTAAGCCCAGTGATGTGGTGTGATGTCTGAATCACATTTTAGAAAGCAACCCCCTGTCTCCCACCTCAGTAAAACCTGCCACATCCCTGTCCATCCTCCCTCCTCCCATGAATACAAAGGTAAAACTGAACACATCTCCCCACCAGAAACTCTAGAGATCCCATCCGTAGTTCTTGGCCTAACCTTGACCATAAAAATAACCTTGGATTGTAGCCTATGCCGTGCTGCTTACCCTGCCTTCATGATAGCATACTACAGCTATCCCGTTGTCCATGAGAATGCATTCCAAGATCCCCAGAGCATGCCTAAACCATGCATGGTACCGACCTCTACATGGTCTATAGAGTCTATGCTTTCCTATACATATATACATACTATAATAAAGTTTAATTTACAAATTAGACACAGTAAGAAATGAACAACAACCAATAAGAAAATAAAATAATAATAATATATGTGTGATGAAAAAAATATGATGGAAGTTTAAATTACAGGACAAGATGCATTGCATTAATCACCCTCAAAATACTCCACCTTGCTTTGAACACATCCCATCCTTTTTGCTGCTTTCTGAAGCAGGTCTGGAAGTCCTCTCTTGTGAGTGTCTTTAGTTGCATTGTCCTGACTACCTTAATATCCTGAAATGATTCAAAATATTCCTTGCAGGGAAAAGCCCGAAGTCTGTAGGGCAAGACCTGGTGAACAAAGCCGATCAAGACACACTGTAATGTTTTGCGAGCCTGTCTATCCTCTGGGTGACCCTCAGCAGCAGTGTTTATGATATTGGGCATCACACCTTTATCACATAAAGCCTTTGACAAAAGGGGGCTTCCAGAACCTCCAGAGAAAATGGTAAGAATGATTAGACACCTGGGTTAAGAGTACTTTGAGGAGGATTTGTGGTAATCCATCTTTTACTGTAATAGAGTTTAAATTTTCCCGTATCATGTGTTATGATTGCAATGACACTGTCATAAAAGCTGTGGGACTGTGCTGTTTTCCATCCCCTCTCAGAACGTCTCAAAGCACTGCTCTCCTACTTCCTGTGATAGTGGGAGATGATGCAAGGCCTCCGACCAGATGAAGTGAGGCGAGTGATGTCAGCACTGTGACACAGTGGTAAACTATTGATCTGACAATACTTTAAACTCATTTCTAGAATGTTCCCTTTAATATGTTTGGCCCACCATTGATTCCAGGTACTTGAAACCTCAGAAAATAGAACCCTGTGTGAGAGGGGAGCTCTGGACGTGTTTCCCATCATGCTGGATGTGTTTCACTTGCCTCCGTGGAATTGCCTGCAGGGTTCTCCGTGGCTCCCCCAGCTTTTCCCCAGTTGGTGATGCCCTTTGCTTCCATGGTGCCTCCCCTGTTCCTCTGCCCCAGCGTGGCCCTATGGAGCCAGCTGGTCTAACCCCCACCTTCCCACCAAGACTGAGAATTCTTTGAGCGCAGGAGCTCACTATGTCCTCTTATTCTCTATGACTCAGCACAAGTGTAAGCTGAGCAGGGGAGAAGCTCTTTAACGAACTCTCTCCCCTAGTGAAAGGAGACAGTTAATGGAATATCTAAAAGAACAATAGCAACTTTGCTCTTAAGAATACAAATTATTGTACGTGCGTATGCTCACTCTCCAAGGCTAATTAGATATTTGCCAATATTAACACAGTTGAGAATGCCATTTACATTGCATAGTGCAGATAGAAATTCTAAATATTAAATTTCCTTTAAGGGTGAACTGGGCAAATTAAATGCATTTAGCACAGAACCTGCCCTGAAAATATTGGTTCTGAAAGAGGCCGTGGCACAATGCTCACCCAGTGTTGAAACCAGCATTTTTTCTGAGCCATCTGTTGGGGAACTATAATGGAAACCACTACTAATATTTGACTGGGCAAATAAAAATGAAAAATAAAAATGACACAACCACAAATATCTATAGGAATAGTTCGTCTGCTACCTGCTCTGCATCAGACTAAGCACTAATTCTGTGCATCTCCAATGTCACAGGATCCTCTTTAGAACCCCAGGAAATAGATCCCATTGTCTCCATTGTAGCAATGGAGACACTGAAGCTCTGAGACGCAAGGGACTCAGTGATGCAGACACAAAGACGAAAGATGGGATGAGGTTAGGTTCCAAAGCTTGGAACCATTTTCTTGGAAGCAAAACTGCCTCTTGTCAAGTGCAAATGGTCTAGAACGCTAAGAAAGCGAAATGCACCCTCATTCCCTGGGAGCTGCAGCTACTTCAAGGAGACACTCCACAGACGGTTACAATACCCAGGATGCCCACATGAATAGGAAAGATACACATCAAACTGAATCCTTTATGAATCTTCACTTCTGTCTCGGTTACTTTTCTCTCATGACTAGGACAAAATATCCAACATCCAAAAGGAAGGAAGGAACAGTTTATTTAGCTCACAGTTTGCAGAGGTTCCAGTTCCTAACCAGCTGGCTCCAAGGCAGAGTGGCACATGGCAGAGGGCAGCAGTCCATGGCAGTGAAAAGCAGCAAGAGCAAAAAGGGAGGAGCGGTGACAGCGGCAACGGCAAGCCTCTTTCCCCACCTTATATTGCCTTCAGGCTATCCCCGCCCCCAGGGTGCATGTAGCACTCAGACCCGTAACCCCAACGCTGGATCATGAATTAATCACAGACTCTAGAAGTCCACCCCATGACTGCATTGAGGCTTTGGGAAGACAGCTAGACACAAACCATAAAAACTTGTCTACAGAGGAAGAGATAAACTGACCTAAATGAATTTAAACTAAGCAAGGAGTTAGTAGCAGCTTCATGGAGGTACCTCAAACAGGGGTCACATAGGAATAGCCCGAGTAAGGACCCATGTAGCCGGAGTGACTGCCGTGAAAAGGAGGCTTCTAGGTAGGGCCTAGCAGGTGTCTGGTGTTGCCTTCCATCTCTGGGTACAAAGTTATTGTCAAAACTATTTCACAGATGCAAAAACACAGGCACAAGGATAACTGGTAGGACTGGCTAACAGACTTGGGTCTGTCTGCGCTCTCTGAGTAGTGTTACAGAAAGACTGCCTTCTTCTCCCAGACCCTAAGGGGTGCCGCTCCTCAGTGGCTTTTCATGTTATCTAAGAAGCCACTATCCAGCAAACTGATAGCCCTCAGCTTGAGGCAGGGATAAACCCCTGTCCTCAGCAACAGAGGCTGAAATTTCAGGAAATCATGGAAAAATTAGTAACTTGAGCTCCTTGGGACTCACAGAAAAAACAAAACCGAATATTCATATTATTGGAAACTTGAAGAGATGAAGACATAACCTTTTCTGCCTTCCCACTTCTGCAAAGTGACAAAAGTGTTTCATATGCTTAGAAATAACAGCAGCATAAGTGTCTTCAAAACAGAGTGGCCTCTAGGGAGCTCTAAGTTTCTGATCTCTCTTTTAGTTGTTCTTTAGTTGAGAGAAAAGACAGACCTTTCCAGTGAGAGCATGTCCATGGGATTTTGATATGGTCCAGGTCAGGACCAAATGAAGCTGTCACCCAGGCAGTTCCTCACTTCATATCTCCCACCTGGCTCTGAGACATCCCTTCCCACCTAGCAACTGGGTCCTCCCAAGAGGACTGGGAGATGCTACAATCATCTTCAGGCCAGAGCTTTCTGAGCTTAGGCTTTCCTTTAGGGAAGAAGAGACCACAGAGTGCTAAAGATTCCTCCATTTCCTTGCACTTTTTAGGGCCTTAATTTCCATACGTGTGAAATGGGAATCTCCACATACTTCATGGAGGACTGTCTGGGGGAACAAAAAAACAATGCATAAAGCCAGCATGTAGTGGGCACTTCATAAAAGAAGCTATACACAACAAGGTTGAGCATAGCAATGAGACACAAAAACCACCCTTGAATACCTCTCGTCTTGCTCTTCTAAATGTGTGCTATTTCTAATGTCTTCCCAATTAATATTATATTCTCCTTGAAATAATTTTTGAAAAAGTTAAAAAGAAAACAAAGACAGGAAAAAATTAAGGATTCTTGAAATTAAGCAGTAGTATTCAACTCTTTGTCCAATCTCCTATAGCTATAGCTGTTAATCCGAGCAACAGATCTGATGATCAAAATAGATGATACAACAACCACTGTTAATTAGGTATTCTTGTTTTGAAAATCTGTTATATATATATATATATATATATATATATATATATATATATATATGGTTGTGTATTACCCTGTTTCTGTCTTTGTTTCTGCAATTTGTTTTTGCTTTTGTTTTTAATCTTCAAAATAAAATTACATTTTAAAAAAGAAGCTATACAGAAAGATCATCTATCAGGGACAGCTTTAGAAGCAGTGACATGACTGGATAGTAGTTAGTCATGCCTCGGGACCATGAAATAGACCAATGGCAGGGACTCTTCTGCTGCTATTATTTCTAAGAATATGAAACACTTCTGTCACTTTGCGGAAATGAGAAGGCAGAAAAGGTTATGTTTTCATCTCTGAGTTTCCAATAATATGAATATTTAGTTTTGTTTTATCAAGAATCACCTCAAAATTCTTTGAGATGATTCAGACCAATGACCAGGTAGTGTACAATGGCATCCTTGGGCCATCCTATGCCACATTTGATACTTCTGTGCAGAGTTCTCACCTAAGGACCCAAGTCAAGGAAGCCAATAAGGTCTGAAATCCAGTCCATGGCCCATGCAGCAAGTCCAGCACTGTGCTTGGAGGAAAGAGGTACCTCTTCAGGTTTACATTTCTTTTATTTTCTTTGTGGTGCTAGGGTCTGAACCCACACCCTCATGCACACTATGTGTCTTAGTTACTTTCTTATGGCTGCAAAAAGGTCTGCTGTTCCCAGATTAGAGGAGCAGAAGTTCAGCTGGCTCATTGTTTGTAGAGGTTTCAGTTCATAGTCAGTTGGCCCCAAGGTGGATGGCATGGCAGAGGGGCATCACAGATGAGAAATAGTTCATGGCGGGCGAGGAGGCAGTGAAACTTCTTTTTTCCCCTTTCTTATTCCACCAGTAAGCCTATTAGTTGGTACCAAAACCAGGGCATCTTCCCTCTTTAGTAAATCTATCACTCACACACAGAGTATGCTAAACCAATCCCACATGAACTAACCCAGCATCATACCCCTATGATCCAATAACACACACCCATGATCCATCCACTCCCAAAAGTCCCACCAATGGGTGCATGAGGCTTTGAGGGTCATTGAGACATCAGCCATAACGCTAGACCAATGGTGTATCCCTGAGCCACTTTTTAGCTAGAGGCATCTGTTCAACAAAAGTTCACAGGGACAATAGTGACCATGTGCTTCTTCGAAACTCATTAGGTTGATCTTGAATCAGCGTCCTTTTCCCCTTCCACCATTCTTTAACACATCTTTCCTATTTGTTTTGCTCATTGAAACACAGTGCTCATGTCAAGGTGCACAGAGTCTGATGCGGGGACAGACATGGGAATAAAGGACTGAAGGGCAGCACTGCACAGCAAGGCAGGGGCTGGTGGAGACAGCGTGGAGCACCTGTCCAGACCACATGGCTTCTGAGCAGTAGAGAACACCCACAAGAGAAAAGTTAGTGAAAAATGGAAATCAAGGGTGTGCAGCCCAATGCAAAGAGAGACAGAGAGACAAGGAGCAAGAAGAAAGGAACTGGGTGGAAATGAAAGGAGTGCTTGAAGCGGATGAGATGGAAGTGAAAGAATGAAGAGGAGCCTGGCTGGAAGGAAGGCACTTGTAACTCTGTGTGTGTGTGTGTGTGTGTGTGTGTGTGTCTGTCTGTCTGTCTGTGTCAGTGTCTGTGTCTGTGTCTGTATCTGTGTGTGCACTCATGTCTGTATGTGCTCCATCAGAGATTGACCCGTGAAGGCCTGTCATCACCCTGTCTCAGGGAATCCTTGCAGCCACCTTTCAGATATTCGTTTTTGTATAATTTTATGTATTGAGTAGAGAGTTTCACTACACAGTTCAGAATCATAGTGATCCTCCTGTTTCAGCCTCCCCAGGACTGAGATTCCTGGCATGTGCCACCATACCCAGTCTTGGGGACCAGCTGAGGGGGCCTAGGGGTGGGGCCAGCAAGGCATGCAGTGCCAGGCATAGAACCCCCATCCCTGCGCTTGTCTAGGGAAGTGCTTAGTCCCCTCAGCGATACTGTTGGGCCTCAGATGTGCTTTCTTATTCTCGTTTCACAGATAAAAAACTTGGAACTCAGAGAGGTGAAACCCAAAAGCCTCAGCCAACTTGCAGTGGAGCCCATGCTGACCCTAGTGAGCCCTAGAAGAGCCAGAGCTGTATTGCGGGCAAAAGCTTCTACTCCATCTTGCCCTGTGACTTGCCATTTGCTCAAGGCCATGGCCCTGACACAATCCATGTATCTCAGCTATTCTTCTGTTATTGCTGGGACAAATAACTGACACTCAAAATGAAGGAAGGAAAGGTTTATTTAGCTCTCAGTTAGTGGAGGTTTCAGTCCATACTCCACTGGCTCCAAGACAGAGTGGCACATGGCAGAGAGCAACCTTTCATGGTGGTGGCAAAGAGCAGAAAGCAAAAGAGAGTAGCAGCAGCTCTGGCAGTTAGCTAGCCTCTCTCCCCTGCTTACATTGTAATGCAAATTACCTGCCCCAGGGTAGGTGCAGGGCCCATACCCACAATAATCAATCACAAACTCCAGAAGCCGTCCCATGACTGCATGAGGCTTTGGGAGACCCCTAGACACAAACCATACCATCACATCACCGACACATACACAATGTCACTGCTGTCTCAGGGTGAGGTTAGGGTTGCTGGCACAGAACCAATGCTATCATCAGCACAGTGTCCAGAGAGCAGTTGGGGAGCTTCCCATCCCTCTTAGCCCGAGTACTCAAGGCCTCCTCATTAGGTTAATTAAACAAATCTAAGCAGAAAACAATGGGGCCTATTGATGGGAAAGGGCACTCAGTTCCGCATTCCTGGTGACTGTCAGAAAATCCAACTGAAACACAGCTGAGCCCACTATGTTTCATACAGAAACTGTGGACAAAGGTGAGGAAATCTAAGAAATCTAAGAAGGGACACTGTATCTTAATATCCATGAAATAAATCTGCCTTTTGAGCAGTGCCATGGAGGATCTAGAATGAAACTAGAAGAGGATTATGTGGAAACCAAGCAGCAGCCTCTTTCTCCTTTCAGTGGTATCCAGAAATCCTGGCTGGAATGGTGTTATGGTTTATGTCTAGTTGTCCCCACAAAGCCTCATGATGGGGCAGGGACTTCTAGAGTTTGAGACTTGATCCATGATCCACTGGGATTATGTGTTTTAATACTGATGAGATTATGGTCTGAGTACTGCCATAATCTGGGAATTATAGGTGTGGCCTGAGGCGGATAGGCTAAGGCAGAGAGCCTGATGTAATTTAAAGAGAGACAGACTAGTGCTGTTGCTCTCTGCTCCCCTGGCTGGTCAGTTGCCTCTGTTGTGATTGTTGCTGTTCCACTGCCATGAACTGGATGCTCTTTGCCCTGTTCCATTCAGCCTTGGGCCAGCTGAATATGGACTGAAACCTCCAGTAACTATGAGGTACATAAACCTTTCCTTCCTTCATTTGGAGTGTTGGGTGTTGGTCCCAGCCATGAGAGAAAATTAACTAAGACAGATGGACAGGAGCGGGGTGGGTGAGATGTGGCAGGTACCAGAGACAGGGCTATGGGAGCCTATTCATCAACAGAGAGCCATGTGCCAGGACTGCAGAGGGCCAAAGTCAGAGCTGGCTTGGGATCCACCAACAGTGAACTCGTGCACCTTTGATATTGTACTTGCTTACCCAAGTTACCATGAAGGGTAGCTTCAAAGACCCAGGGGAATCATTGGAATACAGGATAGTGTTTAGTGTTTGGGATACAAGATGTTTAATCAAGCGTACATCATGCGCTGTATCTTAGGATAAGGAAGCAACACAAAGAAAGCGTTGCTGAAGAGGGCACAAGAACATCAATCCTTTCTCTTACCCTTCACTGAGACTTATTGAACATCTTCATGGTTGTTATGGTTGGACATCCTCTCAGAGATTTATGTGCTCATAGGTGGGGCTGCGAAGCTACGACTGGACCATGGATGTATGTGATCCTGGATTAGTCCACTGATGGGTTGACAGCTGGGTATGATGCTGGGAGGGGAGGCCTGGTGGAAAGAGGTGGGCCACTGGGGTATGGCCCAAAAGAGTCTCTCTCCTTTCTCCTCTCTTTATTCCTTGCCACTTCCAACTACCATGGCCGAAGCTGTTTCTCCTCTGCCATGTCCACTTGCCTTGAAACTAGCTGACTAGAAGTTGAAGCCTCCACAAACTGTGGGCCAAAATAAATCTCTCCTCCTTTAACTTGTGGATGTCAAGTATTTTGTTCCAGCAAAGAGAAAGTAAGACTGTCTAGACTACAAAAAAATAGATACAGTAAGCTGCCCAACTCTGGCATAATTATTTTTAAGCCATGAGAGGAGTTGAGTTTGTTTTTGTCGCTCTTACATCTTCAACACTAAACAACTGTTTAGCACTTAACATAGTAAGCACACAAGAAATACTTGTTGACTAACTGATGAGTAAACAGGAATTGCCAATAAAGCTTTATGAAACTATAAGGGAGGCAGAAGGTGTCCATGCAGCTC
>PVJA010018443.1:0-39934 GCA_004027025.1 Myocastor coypus | reverse complement strand
GTTCAGGCTGTAGTATGGACATTGCTTGTTGCTTCTGGCCAAGTTTATACTGAAAGTCAAAAGGGAAAAGGCCATTTGAAAAATTGTCAGTTCTCCCACAAAGAAATGTCCTGCAAAGTTGAAGCACAGAAAAGCATGGCTGCTGAAAAAATTAAAAGGCCAAGTAGACGGGCCTGGTGGAGCACCCCTGTAATCCCAGTGCTCGGGAGGCTGAGGCGGGAAGATTGGTGCGAGTTTGAGACCAGCCTGGGCTACCAAAGTGAGCTCAAGGCCAGCCTGAACTGTACAGTGAGACCCTGTCTCAAAAAGACAAAAAAAAAAAAAAAAAGATTCAAGGAAGCCGAAAACTGCTCAAGCAGGTGACAGATCATCTATGTGCTGCTGATTTTATAAGCATACAAAATACAAAAATTGTGGGGTTAGGAAGGCTTCTACCCAAATGTCAGAAGAAGATCCAGGAGCTCAGGCAGTAGGCCCTTAGAGAGCAGCGCACAAAGTTGTGAGAATGAGCTCACAGTGCAGCAGAGACTCCAGGAAGTTGGCAAAGCTGGGAATACAGAACATTAGCTGAGGCAGCCCACTGGCCATGAGTGGAGTTGCCCACCACTGGCAAAGCTTTGTGGCCAGGACAGCCCAAGTCACTTGGAATTGTCATCTCACCACAACTTGCTCCAGGTGCCAAACATTCCATGTTTACCCTGCTGGGTTTTGATCTTGCTTTGCTTCCATTGTTTTAATTTGTACAGGGGCTCATGACTAAAAGTTCTTTGTAAGTAAGACACAGAGACTCTGGCATTGGGCTTTCCAGCAATGCTGGAACTGTTAAAACTGGCAGCTCTTAGAGATTAACTAAACGTATTTTTTTAATATTTAATATTTTATTTTAAAGAGTAAAAAATAGCAGAAACAAAGATAGTAAAAGAGTAACAAGCAAGAGCACATATAGTACAGAATTTCAAAACAAGAACAAAAATTTAACAATGATTGTATTACATATTTTCATCATCAAATCTGAACTAAATGTATTTTGCACAGAGATACCCCACGAGTCTTTTGGAGGAAAGGAGCACAATGTCACGGTTTATAACTGGACAGCCTCCTACAGCTTCATGTGCTCAACAGTGGGGTTTTGGGAAAATAATTTGATTATGGGGGCTTACAGCTGACCTGCTGGTAGGAAGTGGAGTGTAGTCAAAAGAGATGGGCCCCTGGGGTGTGGCCTAAGAGGATTTATCTCCCTCCTCTGCTTCTCTGATTTCTCTCTGCTTCCTATCTGCCAAGAGGAGAGCAGCTATTTCCACATGTCCCTGTGCTGTGCTGTCCTGCATTGAAACCACCTAATTATGGACTAACATCTCTACACACCGAACCAAAATAAACCTTTTTCTTTTAACTTGCAAGTGTTGGGCACTGTGTCTCAGTGATGATGAAATGACTAAGATAGTCCTCCACTCAGGACCCAGCATGTTAAATTTCCTTGTTCTTGGTTAACTGGAATCAGAAGAAACTAGGAAGGCAATCCTTCATGTGGAGGACCATCCTCCATGGAGGACCACTCTGACTGCTATGGGAGAAGAGAAGCATGAAACACTCAGGATAAGAGTTTTAGGGTACCTCCAGCGAGAGATAGCCATGTGTCTAAATGATGGGCTTGGGGGCAGGGGCAGTACTGTGGGTTGAACTGAGCTACAGCTCTAGTCCTTTTTTACTTTGAGACAGGGTCTGGATAAATTGCTAAATTGCTTAGACTGAGCTCAAACTTTCTATCTTGCTGCCTCAGCTTCTCCCAGTGCTGGGATTATAGGCCTGAGCCATCAAATTGGGCTTTTTTTTTTTTTTTCCAACTGAGATATAATTTATATGCCATAAAATATATAATTCACCCTATTAACACATACAATTTAGGAATTTTTCAGGCAAGGTATGAAACTGTACAATTGCCACTATCAAGCTGGGGAGATAGCTTAGTGGTATAAGCTCCTGCCTGGCAAGCGCAGGGTCCTGTGTTCAATCCCTAGCACAAAAAAAAAAAAAAAAAAAAATCACCATTGTCTAATTCTGGAAGGACCACTGAGTTTTAAATTTTCAGGAGCCTTTCCTTTTTTTAAAATTTTACTTATTATTTTTATTCTTGTTTCAGAACCTTTGTTTGTTTATTCATTCATTTTTATGGCTGGCTCAGCCCACCCCGAAGGCAGGGCTGGCACAGCATGTGGTGCCCGGGATCGAACCGCGGTCCCTGAAGCCGCCCAAGCTTCCCCAAGCAGGCGCTTTAGACCACTGAGCCATCCCGTCGGGCCCAGGAACCTTTCTTAAAAGATGGCTTCCAATGCTTTATCTCATTGTATGTCTCCAGACAATGGGATGTGAATGTGATGGCTGGAGTTTCAGCTTCCATCCTGGACCTCAAGCATATGAGGGTATACCTGAGAAATGGCAAGATGAGTAACCAGAAGGATCCAAGACACCTTAAGCCTTTGGGCTGCTGGATCTGCCAAGATTGACTACCCATCTAGTCCTGTGTGTGTGTGTGTGTGTGTGTGCCGACTCAGCTACACTCCAAGCTTTCCAGTATTTATAAAAATTGTTGCAGAATACAAGAAATCAGAGAAACCAATGGGGGAAAAAAAAAAAGAAGGCATATTTCCAGGATTTTAGATACACATTGACCCAGCTGAACTTACATCCAAAGTGCTGGGTGCTAGAACAAAGGACAGGCTCTAGTTTTATACATGTGGCTGAGGGGGCTGGTCTTTGGAAACTGGGGGAGGGGCAAGTGAGGATACAGAAGAAGACAAAATAATTAATAACTTGGCCGTGAAAGAAGATAGTGACTTATGAATCCTGTGAGAACGAGATGACTTAAATTCTGTTTACAGGATATATTTGCCAGTCTTATCTGTACCAGAAGTAGCTTCAGCAGAAGTGGGACCTTGAAGGGGACTGTTCTTTAGGTTCCACTTCATTCCCTTTTTAACACTTTCTATTATAAAATTTTTTTTTTTTTGGTGGGACTGGGGTTTGAACTCACGACCTTGCACTTGCCAAGCAGGCACTTGTGGCACGGAGCTATCTCCTCAGCCCCTCTATTATAAATTTTAAAAGAAAGTGTCCCACTGTGAACATTTACCTTGTTATAGGGGGTTGACTCCCTTTGGGGCAGAAGGAGAACTATACAGTCATGAAAAGACTTGGTTCAACTAAAAACAAAGTGGCTGGGTTAAGGGTGCTTATTTTTTCCAGCATTATGTGTAGTTTTCACATAAGAGCCCTGGATACAGAGTCATCATCAGAGCTAACACCCAATGGTGCCCTATCTAGTCCATTAAGGTTATAACTGAGGGTGGCATTTGAATGGTCAGTTATTGCCCTAAAGTCAACTTACTAGCCTCTTGTCAGGAAGGTGGTGGCAGTAGGCATCCGAAAGCATGGAGACCACCCAAGGACTACAGGGTCTGTTTTGAAAAGTACGATGTCAGATAATGTCAGGATCCCATGACCTTGGTTCTTACCAGAGGTTAAGATTCCTATAGCAATTTTTGTTGCTTATGGACATATAGGAAGGAAGATTCAGTTATACCTGATGGTCTTAAGGCTGGGGTCTGAGTTGGGGACTCTTTGATTTGTTCAAATGTCTTCTCCTGGTCAGCTTTCCAGAGGAAGAGCTCCTTTCTCTCCACTTTCAACAGCTTACCTGAATACTATCTCCACTTTTTTTGTTTGTTTCTGTTTTTTGGCTTTGATCAGTGTCAAGCCCTTCCATTGTGTTACCTCTGCTTGTAGCCATAGTTTCAATATCTTACTGGTCTTTGGTTGTCAGCATTCTAGTCCCTGTTCAACCTTTTCATGAGCACATTTAGCTTTTGTCTGCTGCTATGCCTGTCACTTTGTTTTCTCTTGCAGCTGGGCCATTGTTACATGCTTTTCTTGTAGGGTGAGATTCAGTCTTCTTTTTGTGAAAGAGCCATGCTTGCCTGTAGCTTTGTCTCTGTTACACCGAGTTGTCTCTAGGGCTGTTATCAGTGTATTTGTTTTGCCTCTGTTGCAGTAGTCTCTCTGCTACTTGTCTTGTAGTTGCAGTCCCCCCAGTGATGGTAGAGCTCTTTGTTGTGGTGGGGTTGTATGTGGGGTGTTTTTATGTGTATATTTTCTTTAGTTGTCTCAGCTTCACACTTTATGCACAGGGCCAGTCTTGCCTTTGCTTAATATTTATGTTGGCTCACCTCTGGCATTCATCTCTACAAGGGATTAGCCTCTGTTCCTGCTTATCTCTTTTGGGTTTTTGTTTCCAACATCCATGTACATAAGACTGTAGCTCATCTTTAGCCCCACCATGCTGGCACTCAGTTGTCTCCAGCTATGGGCATATAAATATACCTCCTTTTTGATGTGCTGCCTGTGTTTGGCTGTCTCCACTTGTTAGGGCTTGGCTTGGATCTTTGCCTCTGAACTCTGTGGCAAATGTAGCATTTCGGAGACACTGTATTTTTGCATGTCTACTGTTGATTCTTTCCCATTGTGCTCTCTCCTCTCACATGTGCCATTATAGTTTTTTATGTCTTTAGTTCCACCCATACTTTGGTTTGGGCATGTGCCTCTGTCAACTGCTTTGGTCACTCTGTTTCTGTCACCTGACAGATTGTGTTGACTTGTACTTGGCATGTTTTTGAGCCAACTTGGCCTCTTCTGTCTCTTGCCAAGTCACCTCCCTCTCATCATGCAGTCCTTCTCACATGCTCATTATTTCCTCCTCTCTTGTAGTCACTTCTGGGCAGTCTCCTGCACCAGCTGTAGCTGTTGAGGTGACTCAGCACTGGGTCTCTTTTATCTTGGCCTTGAGTTGTTTGACTTCCTGCAGTGTAGCCTTGTGCTGTCTTAAGGCTCCCATCCTAGTTGCCAGGCCAACTGGGGCCCAGCAGCCTCCAGTTCTGTCTGTTTCTCATTGTGCAATGTCTTTTCAGCATTGCTGTAGGTGAGTCCCAACTCTAGTTTTAGCTCACCTTTAGTACAAGGATCTTTTTTATCACTCATTGCCTTGGTGTATTTTTTTTATCAGCCCTTTCTGTTGCTTGAATTTACTTTTTGATGTTTTGCAGAACTGAGTAGGGCACTCTTCAATGTCAGCTTGTGCTGTGTTGTCTTTATCTTGGTGACCCCCAAGATAACTTGGGCTTATAGTTTTCGAGTAGGTCCCTTTTCAGCAGGGGAACAAGGCAATTGGAAGCTATAGAAACTTATGCTAGAATATCTATATATCTATATATTCAAGTGTATATCTATATGTATATCTCTAGCTACATTTCAGACCAGAATAATGGCCTCTTTTGGGGACTCTTGTGGCTCTAACAATAAGCACATGATTTTTGGATAATAACTGAGTGTTCTATCATTTACAAGAAAGTCCATCAATTGGCCCCCAATTTTCACTGTGATTATGGGCTTCTGGGTGTCTAAGGAGATAGAGGTAGGTCTGGCTTAATCCTGGTAATGTTTGTCCCAGGAATCAAATTCAGAGCCTTATGCTTGCTGGGCAGATGCCGTGCCACTGAGCTAAATCCCTGGCCTGGCAACTTTTAGTTTCTATTAATCCAATAAGGCCATTATTCTTTGTTTCTTTGTTTTCTTATTTATTTGTTTTTCCCTTGGGGGTAATCATCTTTTCCAGGCAGCCACCTAATTTTGGAATTTTTATCTCCTCTGATCTCATTTTTGGGCATTTATTTTCTCAGTGTTTATATTTCTAAATCACTCACATTGATTTTAATCTAGTTTTGGTTGGCTGGCAGTTCCTGGTTTGGTTTGATTCCTGTTTTATAGTATCTTCTTTTTTGCCCCTTAGTAATTTTTTAAAATGTATATATCTCCTCAAGTGCTGCTGTCAACAAATCTGGTTTTTTGTTTGTTTTTATTTTCCTCGTATCAGCTTTTGTTTGGCCTCCTAGTCACAATTTACATGTACTTTGGTAGTCGCCTCTGAAAGTTGGGTTGTATTCATGGAAGCAAAACCCTCTAGTTTTTGTCAGTAAGCAGCCAGATAGGGCCAAAGCCATGTGGGTCCCATCTGAACTATGTTTAGCCATGAGTCCTGATGGCCTGGTGGTCCTCTGCTCTCAGTCACCATCTTATCATACACCCAATTGGTTTTTGTCAGTTTTCTCCCCTCCCTTGGCTGGCCATTTACCATCAAAGGAAGGGCAATCTATTTTATAGAGAGTTCTTAACTTAGGAGGGTCCTGATTTATTTTATAGTTTTCTATAGTCTCTTTTAAAGATAACCAACATACATTTTAATGAGATGGACTTTGATGTTTTTCCTCCCATATCTACTTTGTTGTGATGCAAATCACTTTCTTAAACATTTTTGTTCTTTGTCAACTTGCTCTTTTTCCTCATGGAATTTTGTAGAAGAAACAACCTGAGTTCCACAAAATTAACAAGTAACCACACATTTTTTTTTTTTTTTTTTGCCTTTTTGAGACAGGGTCTCACTATGCAGTTCAGCCTGGCCTTGAGCTCACTTTTGTAGCTCAAGCTGGTCTCGAACTCGCACTGATCCTCCTGCCTCAGCCTCCCAAGTGCTGGGATTACAGGCGTGAGCCACCACGCCTGGCTAACCACACATATTTTTTAAAGGAACTACTTCCAAAAGCTTTCCTTGATGTACACAAACTTTTTGCTCTGGTCATTATCTTTCTATCAGGACAGAACTTTTATTACAAGATCCTCTCATATCAAAAGTATAAATTTTATATCTATAGCCTTCTTAGTATTTTTCTCTTCCTTATTATAAATTTTCTATAACAAACTTGACTATAGTCATTTTCATTTTTAAAGTGTCCTTTTTTCCCCTTAAGAAGTGAAATGACTAACTGCCAACAGATCTCTGAATAACCCCAAATCATTGTTCTTATCTTAAATCAACAGAGAGCAGGAAAAAAAAAAAAAAAGAGCAAGCTAACCCTATAATACCAATTTAAGAATTTGCAATGCACAAGAAATGTTTTACACACATCAACTCGAACTGGAAACCAAAAGTACATTTACCAAGTAGTATAAAATTTGAAATTAGATTCCTCCTTAAAACTTCCTTAGGTCCCATAGGACTTTGGAGCATTCAGCCACAGGCTGGAGTTGCTCAAGCTTTCAGACACTTGCAGGCAACACCAGGCTGATCAGGAGCTAGGCTTGGGCTCCTGAAGCCAGGAGGAAACTTTGGGCACAGTTTGAAATGAAAAGACAACCTATTTTAGCCCTCCAATCTCAGCAGGCACAACTAGATTTAAGTCTCTTGGACTTGCACCTCTGTTTTAGCCTCACTGCTGGACCAGCTGGCCACTAAGGCATTTTTTAGTCTTGGTTCCCATCTGGGCTGTTTGCTGTCATTATCCTGTTTTGCAGGGTGTTTCTCTCCCTTTTTTCTATCAGCTTGTCCACAGTGCCCTGTATATTCTGGTGCACTAAAGCTCAGCAGCCTTATCATGTCTTTGCCCACAATGATGTAAAACATTCTTTAAATTACTTTCATTTCAGATAGATTAGACTGTCTTCCTCTCCCAGTCCCCAGCCAAGGCCAGGTGACCTTGGATTCACATGTTTTATTATTATTATTATTATTATTATTATTATTATTAATGTGGATCAAACTCAGGACCCTGTGCTTGCTAGGCAGGCACTTAGGCCACTGAGCTATATACCTGGCCCAACATTTTATTTCTTACCAACACACATTCGTACACCTTTTCTCAGTTGTTTTCATCCCCATGTGGGATTTTCTAGCTCTTCCCATTATGGGCCACTCAAGCAATTCTGCAACTCTCTGCAAGCTTTTTCTCTCACTGTAGGCCACTCCCACATTCCACTTGGCCTATCCCAAGGAGTCTGTCCCAGGAATTGTTTGAGAGTTACCTGTGGGCTGGTTTTGGTGTTAGCCTATCCCATAAGTTGTCAGAAAGCAATTTTCACCATGAGCCTCTCCCACATTCCATTTGGGACTGGACATTTCGTCTGACCCAATTCATACTGGATTACCAGGTATACCCTCTCCCTAGGAGGTGATCAGGCTCCCTCTCTGTCCTAATGGGACAGATTTTCTCCCTTGCACCTCCAAAACCCTACTGCAGTGCTGTAACATGCTGTTGTTTCAGAACTGTCCTGAATCCTTCATGTTCTGTTTGTGCTGACTAGGGACAGGGGTCTCCAGGCTATGGAAAGGCCAACATCCACTCAGAGTTGGAGTTTCACCCTGGGTACCAGGGTGTAGTTACAACCACAGAGGTCAACTGTAACTTGTTTGATTAGGAAGGAATGCATGAAAGTATTCAGGGTCACTCAGAGTCTCCAGGAAAGCTGGAGAAACTGGCTTGAAGTCTACACAGGTGGAAACAAGCGTGATAGCACACAGCAGAAGTGGTTCAAGAGAGCCACTGCTGCTATTGCTGTTGGGAGCAGAGAACAGTTTGGCTGATTCTCTGTGTAGACATTAGATGCAGTTGAGTCCCCTTCTTTGACATGGACCTGTCTGTGCCTGCTTCCATTTTGCTCTAGCCTTTGATTGGCCAGGTGGCAGAACCTAAGCTTTAAGGAAGGCAGAGAAAGTGATCATCAGACTCCTGCGGCCAGCCAGAAGGACCGCTAAATAATCACTACATTCATCTCTAGCCTTCTCCATAGCTGCTGTCAACCCAGAATCAGCAGAATGTTTGCTGGACAGAGCTTTATGTTGTGGTGAAGGAAATCCCTGGTGGACTGTGGCTTAAATCTACAGTGACTTAATCAGCTCCACCTTGAAAGTTTTATAAGGCATGTCACTTTGAATTTAATACATTTGTGTGGTGCCTCTTGAACCCCTCTGGGCCATCCTGAAGGGAAGCCTGCAGAGGCTGCCAGAAGTTCCTGTCTCAGCAGAAAATCTCCCCTGTAGGTCCTTTCTGTATTAGCTGTTCCATTTTCTTAGGACACAAGGGTTTCGAAAGATCCTTCCAACTCAGACTGACGGTCTGGATGTGCTGCTGCTGTGTTTGTACATCTCCCAGAAGGCCCCCCAGAGGCAGGTATTGACATCAAGAATCAGAAGCCAGAGAACTTTCCAAGTGGCCTAGTTTCTGTTTCCATTGAAATCTGCTTGCCCAGCAACCCCACATCTGGGCATACCTACCCCAAAGAACCAAAAGCAAGGACGTGAGCAGATATTTGCACACCAGTGTTCATAGCAGTATCCTTCACCATAGCCAAACAGTAGAAGCAATGCAAGTATCCATTGATGGGTGAATGGATAAATAAAATGTGATATATATCCAGTGGAATACTACTCACCCTTAGAAAGGAATGAGGCATGGATAATGTGCATACTACAACGCAGGTGTGCTTTGACAACACTGGACTAATGAAATAAGCCTGTCAGCTAGATGTGGTGGTATACACCTATAATCCCAGCAGTCCAGAGGCTGAAGCAGGAAGACTGCCACAAGTTCAAGGTCAGCCTGGATTACCACAGTTCAAGGCCAGTTTGAATAACAGCAAAACCCTGTCTCCAAGAAAAAAAAAAAAAAGAAAAGGTCAGCCACAAAAGCACAAAAATACTGTATTATTCCAGTTCTATGAGGTCCCCAGATTAGTAGTCAAATTTATGCAAAGGAAGTAGAAGACTGGATGCTAAGGGCTGGAGGTCTGGATGGAGAGTGAGTGTTAAGTATGTACAGTTTTAGTTTGCAAAGGTGAAAAAATTCGGGAGATAGGTGGTGGTGAGGGCTGCACAATCTGATGGGCCTGACACTTTGGAAATGTATACTTGCAAGCAGTTAAAAATGGTAAATATTATGTGTATTTTATCATAATAATAAAAACTGGCTCTCTGCTCAGAGCAATGTCTTCAAAGCCTCTCTCAGTTGAATCAGCACAAGGAGAGCCAAGTGACAATACCAAGCACCTCATGGGTTCACCACTTCATTGATAATTGTGATCAATGCAGAGAAAAAAAAACTGGCCAACCTTTCCCTCACTCACCCCTCCACCTGCCCTCCTACGAAAAAGCAGCTGCCTGATTCCCTAATGTCTGTGAATTGACTGATGGCGCCCAGAGAGGGAACGCCCCCACATCCACCCAATGGTGAAACTTGGGCATTCCCACGTCACCCAAATTTATTGTCTTCAAGCAAGCAGCTCTTTAAGGACTCCAGCTTCTTTCTTTTTTGAATGCAGACACACACACACACACACACACACACCTAGATTTGAAAAAAACACAAAGAAAAGAATGTCTTCTTCAGGTAACTGTACCTTGCTCAGAAACAATGCAGAACAGCAAAATCAAAAAGCTATGAACCATCATCAGGCAATAACGATTCTTCAAGAAAAATTTAAAAAGATTGTGTGGAATGGAGCCAACCACCCCACCAAAAATAAAACACTCCACTTCCCTCAGCCGATTCAATTATCTCTCTTAAAAAGGGCTTTTTTTAACACCTCCCAGCAGGCAGCAGATCCAGTAAGTGAGTTGGTGAGGATAACAGTGAATAATCAAGCACCCAGAGCTTAAGGTGTGAAATAAAACATGGCCTGGCTCGGCCATGAATATAAATGCTTAGAAATGAATATTATCACTTTGGTGCCATCTGGAATCATTGCCATGGTATAAAGCAGGTTTTTTTTTTTTTTAAAAATCCCTTAATGATTTTCTAATGGTGAGGTTATGTGGGTAACAAAGTCTCTGTCCTTGACATGATGTTTACTGGGAGGAGAAAAAAAATCTCATTTGTAAAATTTCCCAGTTTAAAAACTAATACACAAACAGATCCTCTCTGGCTCATCAAGGAATTCATATTCATTAGAAAACAATGAGAAAACTTTGAAAAGAAAAAGAAATAGCCATAGTCCTTCCATTCAGACAACCACTGCTGATGGTCTCATAGTTTTGATTTCTTTCCAGTCCTATGAATATGCATGATATGAATATAAATATGCACGCGCATATGGTCTCATGCTGCCTCCTCTTCACATGAAGACACAAGCACCTTCCTTGTTAACATGATCACTCCCTGCCTGGTCATACTCATTCTTTTGTTTGTTTGTTTGTTTGTTTTGTGGCACCAGGGATTGAACTCAGGACCTTGCACTTGCCAGGCAAGCACTTATTCCACTGAGCTATCTCAGCCTGGTCATATTCGTGTGATTCTCCTTTCTTGCATTTTGAGAACTTTCGGCCTCATGCTTTGGCTGGAACGCTCGCTCTTGCTGTACACTCCCTCAGTTCCTCACCTGGCCACACCAGGATGTGATGCTCTGTGACTCACATCTCTCTGAAGTAACACTGACCTCAGCCAGTGTCTGCCCTGGAAGTTATGTGACGGGTTCCTGATCAAGGGGACTGGGCCCTTCTCTGGTCCATCAGGTCCTGTTGTCCACCTAGCCAGCCTCTGTGAGTGTCACCACTTACCACCAGTTTTACAACAGGTCAGTGTAGGACATAGGGCCTGTAAATCAATGCAGAGAAGCAGACAGGTTAGAGATCCAGTGCCCAAATTGAGGACTATATTTAAAATTATATTGTTTTGGGTGCTCGTTACACTCACATGTGGGGAACTATATCATATGATAGATATGTTAACTTCTTTGATTAGAGTAACTGTTTCACAAGTATCATGTTGGATAGCTTATATATACAATAAAGAGTAAAAATAAAATTTTAAAAGGCTCATGAGGTCTCAGGTCTTGCTTTTGAAATACTTTGTTGTAGTGTAAAGGCATTTGGGAACAGTTTTCCCCTTATGAATAATCCATGTACACATTTTTCATTTCTTATTCATCTCAGTGAGAGGAAAACCACAAATGGTAATTCTTAAAGGAGTATGGGGAGCAGCCACAGAGCAAGGTCCATGGGAATGTCCCACACATCCTTTGCCACCTGACACCTTCTGGGGTCACTTACGTCCCAGTTCTGCACTGATGAGCTAGCCAAGTTACTCGGATTTGTTCCCCGGAGTTCAGGCCCTCTCTGCCCCATCCTTCTCCAAGGTTCCCATGGGAAAGCCTGAGTATACTGGGGCCCATCCCTTATGAGGAGGGGCAAGCAGGTGGGATGGGGCCACTTTCCCTCAAGAAGACACTATCATTGGGTGATCAGCCTCCCCAGGGTGCCTTCAGTTATCAATCAGACCCTGACCTAAGCCATATCATCCTCTGTTGGGTGAGAGGAATCCCAGTCCCTGCATCTGGAAAAAGACTTAGTTCCAACTTCAGAAAGTTGGTGGTAATACAACACCCATGGGATGCCCACGTGTGCCCTGGGATACAAAGGAGTCAGAGCATCCCAAGCAAAGTGTAGAAGTATATGCAGTCTATTGGGGAACCCCAAGTATAGGCACCCACACATCCTCCTAGCAGAAGAGGTATGACCTAGGTGTACAAACAACAGGGAGAAGATCCACTTCTAATTAAGAAAAAAATAGCCACACCTCTCTCTGCTATTAAATAACAAATCCAATAAATATTGTGGAGAAACCACACGTTCTGGCCAGGTCTGTTGGCAGATGCTGGAGCAGCCCTAATGAATACCTTCGGGCCCAAACAGGTAGAGCCGAGGGAGGTGCAGGAAGTCATTTGGGACCTCCGTGACTGCACCCTAGCAGTAGGGTGGGGAGGTGCTCCTGGTGAGGCCTGGCATCCTGCTCAGCTCTGTGCCCAAAAAACCACTAGCAGACTCCAATAACAGCCAGAAATGGAGGTCCATGGGCTATTCCGGTGAACTTTGACCTCAGATTCATGGCAACTGGGTGCAGAGGAGTCATGTCCTTTTTTAGAAGATCATCTAGAGGTGAGGGACAGACAGAACCTGCCCCCTTTTCTGAGAATTCCTTTGTTTTTAGTGTTATTTTTCAATGAAGTTTATTTACATACATAATATATATATGCTAAAACATGTCCTCCTCACCTAAGGAGGCAGGGGCAAATCATTTCGGGTTTAGCCTGACTGTGGTTATATAGGTGTTCATATGAACCTGTGGTTGTTAAACCAACTTGAGTTCTGTCAAGTGATTTCCAGTTTCTTTTACAGTTGTTGCTTTAAAAACTAATTTATTGAAACATAAAAAGACACAAGAGCCAAAAGTGATGGGCCAGAGGTAAGACTCGCCTGCCTAGAGAAGCTGGGGAAAAGGGGGCTTCAGATCAGGCCAATGCTCACAGAAAAAAGCCCTGATCCTCCTCTTTGCTGCATTCCATGGGATGCCCCGAGAACCTCAGATGAGATAAAGTGGCATCCCAGGAGGAGGTGGAAAGCCAGGCTGGCCTTGCAGGAACTTGCTTCGTTGGTAGTCTCCACCCAGCTTCCTGAAATGCCTTCTGGCCCAGTGCCAGGGAAGGGCTGGGGATGACACTGCAGGAGCGGGCTGATCTCCACGAGCCAAGGAGCCTGGCCCCACCTGCCCACGTGCCAGCCTGCACCTGCCCAGCCCTGCCGAGCCGAGCTGACCTGGCAGGAAGCGAGAAGACAGTGACTCCTGACTTGGGGCAAGCATCCCATGACTGGTAGGCGGGGTTTTCCACAGGCCCTGGCTCTGCCTGTACTAAAACTGACATCCCTGAGAGCAGGGACCTCGAGCTTGGGCCATGCCCTGCTGTCTGGGACATACCCAACACACGGCAGTGTGCCCCATGTAAGAGAAGCTGTCAGTACACAGACACACTAACAACAGCCACACAGACAAGGAGTTTCTCTGTTGTTGCCACATGGTTCTTAGGTAAAGCAAGGCTTCTGAGCCAGGGCAAAGTGGGCGTGAGACAGGGACTGGCACCTTTCTCCTTCCAGAACCTTCCAGAGGGGCTCCAACTCACAGCCCACAGACTGGAGGCCTGGGAGCTGTTCCCTTCCCACATACAGACAGCCTGACTCCAGAGAATAGTGTGCTTGGAAGGAAGCAAGGTATATGGGCCAACAGGCCCTGAGAGCAGTGTTTGCCCTGAGGCTGGAAATGGAAGGGAACTCTCCCGTGCTCAGGGGTTGCAGAGGCCTCATGACCAGATCCCACAATCACCCCACCTCTACACCACACTCACACCAGATGCCTACATCCAATGCTCCATATCAACCCCAAGCTTTATCACCTATACTGGATTCTTCCCTTTCTCCATCCAAAACTCACCTCTTCTGGTCCTTCCACCAGACAGTGCTGACCTCCACTTTGTCATATCAAAGATAAAGTATTCAGATCTTTGTTTTTTCCTCCATCTGCAGTTCTCTCTTCTACCTTCGTCCAACTACTGCTGCTCATCCTTAAGACTGCAGCTCAAATGTCACCTCCTCAGAAGAGTCTTCCCTGATGACCAGGGCCAGGTCAGGTCACCTTGCAGGCATGCCCTGAAACATCTAGCAGCTCACAATAGCACATTCACAGTGACTTGCGTAACTGGCTGTGTGATTTTGGTGCACAGCCAGACGTAAGCCCCAGGAGGACGAGGACTGAGTCTATCTTCTCTATCATGGATCCAGGTGCCCAGCGTAGTGATGAGCATATAACTGATGCTTCATGAATACCTAAATGAGGAGGAGGTCAGGTGGGCCCCTGCAGGATTCCTCCAGGAAGAAGCATGCACAAGTCGTGGCCGAAGCTTAAAGTAGTAAGAGCTTGTGATGATGAGAATCATGTGAGTAGGTTCAGAAGTAGCTGGGAGGCCAGCAAGGTAGCTCAGTGGACTAAGCACCTGCTTTGGCAAGCACAGGGACCAGGGTTCAATCCCCAGTCCCACATGCCATGCCAGCCCCACCACCAGGGGTGTTCTGAGCCATGACAGAGTCCAGGCATGGTGGCACACACTTCCAGTCCCAGTGATAAGGAGGCTGAAAACATGAGGATCATCACAAGTCCAATCTGTATAATGAGACCCTATACCAAATACACACACACACAAAAAAAAAGAAGCGGCTGGGGTGCAGGGGACAGGCACAGAGAGCTGGGGGCTCAGGACACACAGCAAACCCAAGGGATCCAGGCAGTGGGGTGATCATCAGTTCCTGGTTTGGGAACCACGTGGTTAGTGTGACACATTGAAACACAAGGGTGGTGCCCATGTCCTCTGTCCTGGAGCCCCTAGAGGGTATGCCTGGCCTTTAGTCTTGTTAGTGAGACAGAACTTTCCTACCATTAAAATGTTATATTACTAGATCTAAAATACAACTGCTCATCCCAGGGGTAGATCAGGTCTTTTTTTTTTTTTTTCTTTTCTTTTCTTTTTTTTTTTTTTTTTTTGTGGGACTGGGGTTCAAATTCACGACCTTGCACTTGCCAGGCAGGCACTTGTGCCATATTTCCCCAGCCCCTAGATCGTATCTTTATTAAGAAACAAAGGTTTAATGAGCAACTACTACCTTCTGGGGAATACCTGTTCCCTTATTTCCATTCACCAGCCCCTCTGTCTCTCTCTCCACCAGAAGGCAAACCCTAAGCTCTTACCTGAGAGGCTGTGCTCAGCCATTTGGCCCACATTTCATATTCATAAAAGGTTGTCAACTTCCACTTTTGACATTGTTCAAATTTGACTGTTGAACTTGGCAAGGACTCTGGATCCTGGCTGCTTAATTTTGGATCCTATGCTGGCCACCTACTAGCTGAGTGACTTTGGTCAAGTCTCTGTTTCTATATTCTCATCTGCAGAATGGGAACAACAGCAGGTCAAGCCATGTACCACAGCCACAAAAAGCCATATATTGTAGGATTTTATTTATACAAAAATATCCAGGATGGATAAAATCAAAGAAGCAGGAAATAGATAAGTGGTTGCCAGGGAGAATGGGGAATGACTGCAAATGGGTAGAGTTTCTTTTGTGGATGATAGAATATTCTAAAATTAGATAAAGATGAAGACTATAATGTGCTTAGAGCAGTGTCTGACACATCAAAAGTGATCTGTAAGTTGCTGTTAAATAAAACTTACCTCCAAATGAAGGCATTTGTACTGATGAGCTTGGAAAAAAATCTGTTCATAATACAATTTGAAAATGGCATTCCACTCCTGAATCTTACCGTCTGTTGTATAGCTTTTATCAACCCTAAAATTATCTTGAAGATAGCATCATTATATCGCAGCATAAATTACGTATATTAAAAGTGTTAATTTGTGGGCTATGGGTGTAGCTCAGTGACAGTGCTTGCCTACCATTGCAAAACCTATGGTTCAGTTCTCAGCACTGCACACACACACACACACACACACACACACACACACACACACACAAACGTTAATTTACCAAATGTGGTGTCACATGCCTACAATCCTAGCACTCTTGGAGGCTAAGGCAGGAAGATTATAAGTTTGAGACTAACCTGTCAACTTAGTAAGACCCTGTCTCAAAATAAACTTTAAATTAGGACTGTGGACGTGTGTGGTTCAATAACCCCTGAGTTCAAGCCCCAGTACCCCAAAATAAAGTGTTAATTTGTTACACATACATTTTGCACACTATTTTTATCATAATGGATCTCTCCCGCTTTCAAAGGAGGTAGCTCAGGGATCTGAAAGATACCTAATGAGCTGTTCCTGACTCACAGTTTTAAATAGAGGATCTAGAAGGCAAAGGAGATGAGGACTTCACACTATGGCATTTAGAAGGGAAAGAAAAGCCAGACATGGTGGCTCACACCTGTAATTCAGCACTTGGGCGACTGAGGTAGGAGGATCCTTTCAAGTTGGAGAACAGCTTAACTACAAAGTGAGTTCAAGGCTAGTCTGAACTGCATACTCAGACCCTGTCTCAAAAGAAAAGAAGAAGGAGGAGGAGGAGGAGATGGAGAGGAAGAGGAAGAGGAAGAAGGAGAAGGAGAAGAAGAAGAGTAAACACACTATGCACAGTATGCAGACATAGATTCCCAAAGAGGTATGTGGCCTTTGATTGGAAGATAGGAAGATGCAGAGGACTTTCAGTCTCCTTTGTCTTCTTATTCCTATGGCTGGATTTAAAAGAAGCAACCACAAGAAGAATGCAAGCCAAGAAAGGACTCCAGTCTTTGGAGTAGAACATGGCTGTCCTTTGTAAACATACAGGGCTTTGTAGCCCAGCAAACTGGTGTGCTAGGGAATAGGAACACGTGACTTTCTAGGGGAAAAGAGACCCCCCCTCCCACTGGCAGTGTCTGCCAATTTCTGTGGTGTAAACATTTGACAGTGGAGCATATTTCAAACTATAGACTGGATGTCCTGGAACCCAAAGTTACAATGTCCCACAACACAGAAGCAAGAGATGCAAACAACCTGGTGAACATAGATAACAGTAAAACACAAATAGTAATAGTGTTAGGAGCCAATAGCTGGTTAGTCTCCTCCCCTCCCTCTGTCTGTTCCTTCCTTCCTTCCTTCTGTCCTACCTTCCTTTTTTGGTTTTGGTGGTATTGAGATTGAACCAGGGCCTTCTTATTGAGCTATGGTCCTAGCCCCATTCATGCTTTTCTTTTTTAATTTTTGATATGAGCTTTTGCAAACTTGTTTAGTTACATAGGCTGGACTCAAATTTTCTATCTTCTTGCCTCAGGCTCCCAGCATGCTGAGTTCTTTGTTTTTCCTAAATAAAAATTTCACTGAGATTTAATTCACAAGCTGTAGAATTTTTTCCATGTAGAAGTGGGTTTTAGAACAGTCACAAGTTGTATAACAATCACTATTATTTAATTTCAGAATATTTGTACCACTGCAAAAAAAAAAAAAAAAAAAAAGTCCTTTCTTCATTAGCAGTCCCATTCCTTGCCCTATTCAGCCTCTGGCAATAACTAATCTACTTTCTGTCTCTATGGATTTGCCTAGACAATTCAGAAAAATGAAATCATACAACATGTGACCTTTGTGGCTTGCTGCTTTCATGTGACCTACTGCTTTCAAGGTTTATTTGTATTGTAGCAAGTGCTAACTATGTGTAACTTTTCACTGTCAAATAATATTCCATTGTGTGGTTATACGCTACTTTGTTAACCCATTCATAATTGATTGAGAAGCTTTTGGGTTTCAGCTGTCGAGTATAATACTTCTAGTTTATTATTATTATTATTATTATCATTATTATTATTATTATTATTATTATTATTATTATTTTGCAGGACCGGGGATTGAATGCAGGACCTTGTGCTTGCCAGGCAAGCATTTATTCTACTGAGCTATCTCTCCAGTCCTGTCAGGAATAATACTTCAATGAGCACTCAAATATTTGTCTGGATGCCTATTTTTCTTTTTCTTGGGTATAATGCTGAAAATGAAATTATTAAATACAAGTGACTTTGTTTAACAGTTTGAGGAACTACCTGGGTTTCAAGGCAGCTGTATTATTTTACAGTGTGATGGGAAATGAATGAGGTTTCTGATTTCTCCACATTTTCACCAACACTTGTGTAGTTCCTTTCTTTCTTTTCTTTCTTTCTTTCTTTCTTTCTTTCCTTCCTTCCTTCCTTCCTTCCTTCCTTCCATTTTGGGGATAGAATCCAAAGTCTTTCCCTGTTACATTCCCATTTTATTTTTTATTTTTATTTTACTTGTGACCTTCCTGCCTCAGCCTCCCAAGTAGCTGGGCTTTATAGACAGCAGATAGCCTGTCTTAAATCTTTAAAAGTTATTCATCCTACGGGCCCTGCAGGATGGCTCAGTGGTCTAAAGCGCCTGCAGGTGGCTGCAGGGACCATGGTTTGATCCCCAGCACCACATGCTGTGCCAGTCCTGAGGCTGAGCTGGCCATAAAAATAAATAAATAAATAAAAGCTAAAAGTTATTCATCCTAGTGGAGATGAAAATGGCACTGATTTGCATTTCCCCAATGTCATATAGTCTTTGTCTATTACATCCAACTTCTCAGCTTCCTCAAGGAAAAATTTTTTTTACTATATGGAAAGAGAATAAAAAAACATTAGAACTATACAGAATTTCACTAAACAAGATGATAGGAATTCAACAACGACTGCTATATTACATATTGTCATCTTCAGATTAGCTGTTAGATTACCAGGAAAATTTTTATTGGTTGCTTTTTCAGCCTATATAAATAGACCCACATTTTCCTGTTTCTTTGCTTGACAATTATTTCTTGATAACCAGACATTTTCAATCCTATAATATGGAAACTCTGAAAATCAACTTTCTCTGACACATCCCTTTCCTAGGTGTTAGAATTGTTTATACTGCTTGTTGTTATTAACTTCTGCCACTATTCACCTTTTTAATGAATTTCCTGCTCTGGTTCTTTAGCCTCTGTTTAAATTGCACCTGGTGGGCTGGCAGGATGGTTCAGTGGTCTAAAGCGCCTGCTTAGGAAAGCTTAGGCAGCCACAGGGACCGCAGTTCGATCCCCAGTACCACATGCTACACCAGCCCTGCCTTCAGGGCAAGCTGAGTCAGCCCCCCCCCCCAACACACAAATTGCACCTGGCCACCAACTTCTCTGTTCTGCTATCTTCGTGGTCATCTGACTGTCCAGAGATTTCCTTACATTCCTTGAGCCAATGTGCTTCCCTGGAGTGGTATGTGTGTAGGTGCATGCACCCGATGCTCATGCAGCCTACAGTTCTGCCTTACTTCCTGCTTCCACAGCCTCAAGGTCAGCCAAGGGTGACAAGTGAGGACCTTCCCAAGTCTTTCCTGGGCAAATTCATAGCCTACATATGCACGTGGCTATCTAGATTTCCAAGAATACAGTGAAACTTTTCAAAGCCACTATAACATATTGTTACCAAGAGTTTTCTTTTCTTTTTTTTTAACACTTAATGGACATCACTGACTTGAGAAGCTGCAATGTTGAATAATTGTCACTGGTTATTTCCAACAAACTTTGCATAAAATGGTGTCTTTCCTGTGTGTTTCCAGACAGACCAAGCAGTGATGGCCATTTGGGGACACAACTTTTGGTGCTGCCCAACCCTGTTCTGTCCCTTCCAGTAGCTTCTAGATTGCTTAGCATCACAGTTACCATGGTGGTGGGGCTGCTGGTTTTCATGGCTACCACAGAGATGGGATGAGAAAAATGGGTGTAGGGCAAGAGAAAAATGCCAGAAAATCCATTGTTCTTGCTGGTATCTAGCTATTTTTGCAAAATTTTGACTAATTTGTAGATTTCTCAAGTTCATGCTGACAACTTTTGACAATTCTTTTTGCTTTCTATCCTGAAAACCCATCTCCTCCTTATCTTTATTTTTCATACAGTGTATTTAATTGTAAATTTGTAAAATTTAATTTTTAATAATGGCTGTGCTTAACAACTGGCATGCAAACTCCTGAAGTTCTAACCATTAGCTTTCATGAGCTAGTACAAGCTTTCTCCAGGGTCCACCAACAACAGGACCCTCTTTGCTGCCCCATTTGATCCAGGTAAGCTCTGCAAACTTTTAGCATATCTAGCGGGTGCCAGACTTCAGAAGTGCAACTTACCTAGTACTAAATCTTCAGCATGCAGGCCTTTGCCAGAACTTTCTGGCAGGACACATATAACCAGTAGAGTCTTCCATGCTTGGCATGGAGCAAAGCTTGGAAAAGGCTGTGGCACATGTGAGGTCAGCTATAGGAACATTGAAATGTATTAATTACATCAAATCCCAGGAATCCAATGGCAAATTGTGCTAAAGGCTGTTTTCTGGTTCTTTGATGAAAGTTAACAAAAGACTTTTTATTTTATTGGCAAAATCTCCGACTAGAAGTCTTCAGTGAAACATTAGCCAAAGGTATACATGGTGAAGTAGGTAGTAGGGTAAAGGTTTCCATTAGACATTGTCTGAGGAATGTGTACCTTAACCCCTGCTCTATGCAAGGAAGAAAACATTGTATGTGTGTGTTGGGAAAAAAAAAAAAAAGAACACCTTTGGGGCTGGTTTAAATAATAACAAAATATGCTTTGTGATTTACAGTAATGTGTTGTTGGGGTGCACTAGAATTATGACTAATGACCATGTGGATTATGAGCCAGCAGTGCTGCAAACAGTCATGGAGTGTCTTCACAGGTTATAGTGTGAGTGTTGTCTCGCTTCTTGGATTAAAAAGACTTCCTGACAGAAGTAGAAGCACAACAGAGTGATTGTGTCTATTTTTTAGACCTTTGCCAACCTTCCTTTTCCCACGGAGTGATCAGCCACCATGAAGCTTCTAGCTCAGTGTGTCCCCTAGCTTGAGTATGCCAGTTCAGCTTAGATATTTAGTGGCTTGCCTCCATCAGTCAACAAAATGTTCCCTGACCATTCTCTGTGTGTCCAGTGCTAGCTAGCATCACAGATAGCTAGTATTTTGGATAGATATTTGGGGAGTTTGGAGAATACGGCAGGTGCATTTATGGCCAGTAGAGAAAAGTCAAATATCTCCTTTCATGCACAAACTGAATCATAGGGGTTCTCCAGAAAAGTTGGATATTTTCCCAACCCCAAGGCTTCTGACCATAATGTCATGTATGATTAGAAAGTGCTTCCTCCATTTCTACCTCAGGACTAAGGTTTCTGCCTTAGCTGGGAGCTGCTCCCGACTTGCACCCACAGCCATTCCTTTAGAAAACACCTAACCCAAGCTAAGCCTGGTGCCAGCTCTCATGAATTCCCAGATGAATCAATGGGACACAGCTGCTGTCCTCAGCGAACTTACAGTCACGGGAACAATAAAACACAGCAGTGTAGTTCCAGCCCATGCATAGGCCAGGGAAATGATTTGTCCCCAGGGGCTGGGGAGGAGTCTTCCTAGATGAAGTCATATTTCAGGTGTGCCTTGGCTAATGAAAAGCAGAGTGTTTTCCAGGTGGATTACAGGGGACAGGAAGGGGACTCATTTCAGGAGCTGAGTCAGTGGATGACAAACGGAGACACATTCAATCTTTCTGAATTTAAATAAAAAGCCCAAAGCTGCTCGAAGCCTGATACAATGTGTAAGTCAACCTAGAAAGAACCTAATACGGCTTTGACACTTTAAAAAAGCAGAAGAAAAAAGACCTATTTTTTGGTGGAAAAACACAGAATAAATCAGGATGAATTGTGGATGGATTTTTATAATCTATTTTATATATCCCTGTATTTTTAAATTTAAAATAATTGGCAGTCTTACCTGCACCCACGCACTCCTCCGTCTGCAGGGGGCGCCCCGGCGCTCCCCTCACCTACTCTTCCAGAGTGATGGGCAGGGCCTCCAGGACCGGTAAGAACTGACGATTGGTTGTTCATCTGTCCATCATGGAGCCCCGCCCCCACTACGTCACATGACGCAGCCCATCATGGCGGCAGGAGCGCGGCTCCCTGGGCCCGCGGCTCTGCAGGATCGCTGCTGTTGCTACTGTTGAGAGGCAGCGGCAGAGGCGGCGGCGCAGGCGGGCGGGAAGGATGGTGTTTCTCCAGCCGGAGCGGCGGGTGCGGATCAGGAGCCGGGGCGAGTTTGGGCCGAAGCAGCGCGTGCTCAGGAGGAGCCGGCGCGGGTGCCGCTGAAGCAGGACCGACTGACGGACCCTCGGAAGGGGACCTGAGAGCCAGCCCCGGGGGGAGGGGGCCGCGCCGTGGTCGAGATGCCAGGGCCGCCCGCATTGCTGCTACTGCTGCTTTTGCGTCTGGTCGTCGGTTATGCCGGGGCCGCGCCACTTCCGCAAACAGGTGCAGGTGAGCGGGCCACGGCGGGGACGGGGTTGCGGAGCCGATGCGGCGAGGTGGGGACGACGCGGGTGGCGGGCCGGCTGGGTCTGGCCTCTACCTGGAGGGAGCGGAGGACCAGCCAAGGGCCAGAAGTGGGGAAAGCAGTGAAGAGGGAGATTTCTGCCGCAGGGGCGTGGGGTAGGGGGCGGGGGCGAGACGACGCCCTGGGGGGTAGGGTGGGCGGGCAAAGTGGCACGACCGACCCCTCCCCGGGTGGGATGCGATACCAACTCGACCTGTTGCCTTAGCTTGCATCCTTTATGGCAATGCTGCCCCTTTTCCAGATGTCACCTGTCTCTTGTGCGTTTCTCACATCTTATGGTAAGAGCCCGTTTGCTTAGCTCTCCTCGTACTTAAATGTAAATCACTTGGCGAGCTCTGCAGAGTTTCCCTGCAACTTATTATGAAGTTGTAAATTGATTTTAGGCGCTGTGCTTTTTATTAGGAATGAAGCTCTAAGGATGAGAAGGAAACAGCGATAAATATTTCTATTTTAGGAAACTAGTGATTAGTGGTTTTGGAATAACTATCGACAAACTGGCCTAAGGGTAATTTAAGTTTCTATTTTATCGACATCGGCGTGTGATCGATCGATCTTTTTGTCTCCACCTCTTCAAAGTTTTCTTATATCATTTTCATTTGAGGTTTATTATGCTAAATAAAACTTCAACTCTGGAAAGTATTTCAGTATATGTGCTGCCGAAGCGAGCACAACCCTGGAAAGTATTTCAAATTGGATTTTTTTAAAAAAGGAAAAGAAAAACTAAACTAAATTGCCATTTTTGGCTGTTGCTTGTCATTGAAATGGAAAGAGACTGATATTTTCTTAGATCCCTTTGAATTTTAGAGTTGGAATTACAAACAAAATTTAGCCTACTTCATTTTGCAGATGTAAATATTTGGGACCTTGGTGGTCAAATGACCCATCCAAGGTGACACAGCTAAATTATGGTTGAAGCTGTACACTCAAGTCCTAGATTCTCTTTTTGTGTGATTTTTTTTTTTTTTTTTTTTTTTTTTTTTTTTTTTTTTTTTTTTTTTTCTTTAAAGTGTTCACCTCAAGACTTGTAACTGTTAGGGAGTATTCCTGAGGTCAAGAGTTACTTTACAATGTTAATAAGGTGCAGAATGTGGAAATTCTGCTTCCAGAAAAGATTTTTTTTTAATAAATATACAGTGAAAGCTATGTGTAATTGCTTCTAGAGCCACACAAGGTTATACTGTTGAGTGGCTTTTGATTAAATAGAAAATGTTACCATTTACCATATAATGTAGTGTTAAATTTACCCCATTCCTTTAGATTAGTTTGTTTAAGGTGAATTGTGTGTTTGATCTGATGGATAAGAAGAGTGTTCCTGGAAGTGCATAGGCCAGTGGTTCACAACCTTTCTAATGCCATGACCCCGCAATACAGTTCCTCGTGTTGCAGTGACCCCAAACCAAAAAATAATTTTGGTGGCTACTTCAAAACTGTAATTTTGCTACAGTTATGATTCGAAATGTAAATACCTAATATGCACTATGTATTCTCATTGCTACAAATCAAACATAATTTAAACATAGTGATTAATTACAAAACAGTATTTATATGTTGAGCAATATAACATTTCACCATGGCATAGTGTGGGTTTAAATATGTATTTTCCAATGGCTTTAGGCAACCCCTGTGTTTTGATCGTTCAACCCCCTCTGGGATCTCATCCCAGAGGTTGAGAACCGCTGGTATAGGCAGTACAGGTACAAGGCCCAGAGAACACAGAGGAGACAAAGATAGGGAAAGATAGCAATGTTGATAATTCAGGACATTGATGCAAAATTAGCACCAGAGTAGGGTTGTGGATAAATTGTGTATGTTTCGAGAGTCAAGGAAGCTTTTAGAAGTCTTTGCACTTAACTGGATTTTTAATATTTTGACAGGTAGGTTTTTATAGAGACCTATAAAAATGTGTCTGCCTGTATACCTCTTCTGTGCCTTTTGTGTTACCATTTTGTGCAGGCATGAGTTACAAAAGGCTGAGGCCTTTTTGAGTGTTGTAAAACAAAGCAATCAGAAGAATAAATCATATATATATAAATAAGGTCAAGGAAATAAGTGATTTAGAGCAACTTTTGCAGATTTTCCTTTCATATTCTAATCCTTGAAGGGAAGTATGTGGTTAAATATGTGGAGTATGAGTAATAGGTACCTAGGGGTAAATTTTGTGGGGAAAAAAGGCACAATTAAACACAGATAAAAGCTACATGTGGTAGCCCATGCCAGCTTTCCAGGAGCCTGAGGCAGATCGATCAAAAATATGACCCTTGCCTGGGTTATTTATCAGTTTAGCTGAGATTCTGCCTCAAAATCAAAAATAGGGGTCTGGACCAGAGTAGCCTGCTGTGATGGCTTTGGGTTCAGTCCTCAGTACAAAATGGGAAAGAGAGAGAGGGTCCTTTTACTCCTGTAAGTAAGATAGATCTCTATCAAATGTTTTAGATTAAGAAGAATAAAGAAACCTTTCACTTAATGTTGATGAATGCACCCACTGGTTAGGAAAGGAGAACTTCTCTTGAACATATGTAGTGGATAAAAGAGCAGTTGTACATTTAAAACATCAAGCTTCTGATAGTTTAAGAGCCTGTATTCTGTACCAGTGTAGGGTAATCCCCATTCAGTTAAGGCTAGACCCATTTGCATCTGTTCTTTGGCCTTCTTGGTCTTACTCTTTATAAAGTTGAGTCTGTTTATTGGTCACATGGAGAAAACATGCTTATTAGAAATTAGTATTTATTTTAAAATAATCTTTTGCTTTTCCATCTGTCCAATCTTTCTTTCTTTCTTTGTTTTTTTCTTTCCTTCTTTCTTTCTTTCGACAATCTTGCTATGTAGTGCATGACTAACTTGGAACCAGTCAAGTAGCGCACGTTGATCCAGAATGTATAATCCTCATGCCTTGGCCTCAAAAGTGCTGGGATTACAGACATGTGCCACTCAGTTTGGTTCTGCAATCCTGTTTATTGGGGAAACAAATGAGGTTGTTAAATAAAATTCAGCTTTTAAATTAAAGTTCATTTATCCAAGATATCTTTGTCAGGCAGAGTCATTTTTAGGCTTAGAAGTTGAAAAGGTGTTTATTCATTCACTCATAATAAAGTTATGTAAATGTGTGGATTGCTCTTGCCTGGCAAGCCAGAAGGCATTTGATGTTTGAACTTTAGTTTGTGGCCCTCTGTGGCAATGGGATGTCCTTGTGCCCCTCTGGCTATGAGCCTTTTTTCCTTAGAATCCATATTTCTGCAGCAGGAGCCCTTGTTGGTATAGATTGAGACTTTGCTGGTCCTTGATAGGAAGGTTGTGTGAAGAGAAAAAAAATCTACTGTTTTCACACAGTTAAATGATAAAACTGAGATCATAGTTTAGCTCTTCAGATCATTGTTATTAAATTTTTCTTCTCTACACATTTATGTGTCTTTTGTAAGATTCTCAGGATTCACATCATAAATTAGGATTTAAAATAAAGATAGATACTATACACGTCTATGGGAAGGCATTCCCCCAAGCCCACACTTTGTTATTAATATTAGGATAGTGATTAGACAGGGAAACCCACTTCTATTGTTCTGCAGCATATTAGGTCACAGAGTACAGAGGAACCTTTTAGCAGTTCCAGATAAAGGCCCTCACCAAAGCCTGGGAAGCCGGTGGGACTCAGCCACTGATTAAATGCAGCTTGGGGAACTGGGGCTCTCATTTCAGTTTAAACAAACAGATTCATATCTTGAAGATTTCTAAAGTGAAGGAAGTACTTTCTTAAGTGTGAATTTTTGTAATTAATAGCTCCTGAGAAATGAAAATTATTTTCCATGCAAATTCTTTCAGGATTCATGGCTGTGAAGTTTGAAATTGGATTTCAGTTGGGATTGCTGTATTTGCTTTTACAGGGTGATTTTTTTTTTTTTTTTTTTTTTAAACTAACCATCCTCATCTACACATTAGTACAGAGGCTGTCCAGTTTTGTAGCTGGTCAGCACTGAAGTTACCAAATCCCTACTGTTTTACTGATATCAATGTGCTTACTGTTCATGCAATTCTCTTGAAATTTGGAAAGTCCTTGGGCCCTCTCTGTCCCTTGTGGACTGTGTCACTTAGATAACAGCTCTCCATATAGTGAAAAAGACATTGTCATATAAATGAGAGGTGTATAGGGCTCTGAAACAGTTAAACAAGTCCTCAAATAAGCCCTCGTAGATGAACATAGAAAAAGAATTCCATCTTTTCAATGTGGTTGAGAATAAAATTCACAAACTAATCATAGAAGGAACATGATATCTTAGAAAATACTTCCTGTTGGAGTTAGATCTGGATGTGTCCTTTTGTATTTTCTCTTCACTAGCTTTGAGATCTTGGGCCAGTTACTTGGCATCTTCTGGCATCTTAAAACTCAGATGTTCTCAGACGTTCAGAGAATGATAATAACACTGTTGGGAGGAAGGAGTAGTATCATGACAGTGCCCAAGTCTGCTGCATATTATGTGCTGATGGAGATGTCTTCATTGTGTCAGGGGGTTTTGTTGTGTGTGAACTTGGTAGGTTATCATAGGATTGGCTGATGGCAGGTGCCATGGCTTCAGAGAAGGCACACGAAGTGGTAGCTGCGTAACATGGAATGTTTAGAATTTACTAGATTTAGAAGTCTTCGTTGCTCAAAATAACTTATGTGGTGAATGGAGACCCTATGGACAGAAATAAACCTAATTGATGTAAGTGTAATGTATAAGCTGGCTTGTTAATTCTTGAAATTCATAATGTTGGGGAACTAAGCTAAAAATTTTTAGAATGATCTAGATTAGTCTGCTTTTACATAATAAACCTGTTTTTAAGGATCAAGATGACTAAATCTCTTCCAAGTGAACAATTACTGGTTTTAATGTACTTAAAGGAGCCACAATTTGTTTCCTTGATCCTAAGCTCAGTTTCATAATTTTTGCACAAAACATCCCCAAAGCCAGCACAGTTAGGCCTGGCTGATGCTTCCCCTTGGAAAATGTCCTTTGGGAAGATGATTATTTTTTTCTTTTTAAAGTCATGTGCTTTTGCGGTATACCAGCTGTACTTTAACCCTTTAAGATTTTCCTCACTCAGAAGTGAGGAAAGGCATATTATAGAAGAAGTCTAAAATAGACTGCTACATTAAGGGTTGTTTAGGTTTGATTTTCAACTTTTCTTTGAATCTACATATGAAGATAACTTAACAGGATGTAAGGGAAATACGGTAAAATCCATGTGTTGGCGGAGCAAAAATACTGAGGCAATGTATTTTAAAATCATGGCAAGTGACTAATTTGGAACTATGCCCTGGCATTACAGTTATTTGCCACAGAAAACAGACATATCAGAAAAATAACCTTAGTATTTTTAAAATGTTTTCTTGGCAAAGGTTAGCACAGTGCAGCAATCGCAGATCCCATTTGATTTTATTGTGCTTCAAATGGGAAAATGAGAATCATGAATGCCAAGTGTCCTGGGTGGCTGAGTCCTGACAGTGCCGAGTGTGGCTCTTCCTCTCCCTGCTCCCAGGATTTGGCCATTCCTCTGCCCCCAATGATCACAAGTGGCTCTGTATTCATTTGCTCTTTTGGGACTTTAATGGGAGTGGTAAAGCTGACATTTTATTTGTGATAGTTGGACAGATTTTGCATGTTACAATATGAAATATGCTTGATTCAGTATTTTAAAAGGCATAAGTTCCCATCAAGTCAAATAGATGTACAGGACATGTGCTGTAGCCACAGTAGTCCTTGGCTGACCCTGACTTGGACAGGAGAGGTCCTGGCTTGTACATGCCGGCTGTAATGCATCTTGTTTCTGTCCCCATTTTCCATAGCTTTTTTTTTTTTTTTTTTTTTTTTTTGCGGGGGTGCAGTGTTTTCAAGATAGGGCCTCCTTACATTGTCTAGGTTGACTTTGAACTTACTATGTAGTCCATACTGACCTTGGACCCACAACTCTCCTGTCTCAGCCTACTAAGTACTAAGATTACAGACATGCACCACCATACTTGACTCCATGGTACTTTCTCAAGACCTTCATTGACCTGCTTATCCCTTAACAAAATATTTTATGTAAATTCCCATTTTCTAGTTTTACATATATTCTGTTTACAAATGCCTGGTATCTTTTTTCCCTCTGGGTGCTGTTGTTTCCACTTCTTCTCCTTCTCCTCCTTCTCCTTCTTTTCTTCCTCCTTCTCTTTCTCCTTCCTCTCCTGTCCCCCTCCCCCTCCTCTTCCTCCTCGTCTTTCTCCTCCTTTCTCTTCCTCCTTCTCCTTCCCCTTTTCCTCCTCCTCTTCCTCTTCCTCTTCCTCTTCCTCTTCCTCCATCTTTTTCTCTTTCTCTTCTTCTTTTTTAAACCTCTTTACAATCTTGCTTGCTTCTGAACCTTCTATTCTGGCTGGGCCCTTAGAACTTTTTACCCTGGTGAACTGTTAAGTGTTTACCCATGGGACAAGATGTTCCATGGGTACCAGATAAAAACATTGCAACTTAGGTTTTTATTTCTTTTTATTTCATTATTTCTAAAATTGTGACATGACCCTTAAAATGTAAGACATGATTAAAATATATGGTGAATGTTTAAATTTTAAAACTATAATGGTAAAAAAAAACTATAATGGTGCTTTTGGGCCCTCCTTTCCAAGATGACGAAAAAAAGAAGGAACAACGGTTGTGCCAAAAAGGGCCACAGTCATGTGCAACCTATTCGCTGCACGAACTGCACCCAATGCGTACCCAAGGATAAGGCCATTAAGAAGTTTGTCATTTGGAACATAGTGGAGGCCGCCGCCATTAGGGACATTTCTGAAGCAAGTGTCTTCGATGGTTATGTGCTTCCCAAGCTGTATGTGAAGCTACATTACTGTGTCAGTTGTGCCATTCACAGCAAAGTGGTCAGAGATCAATCTCGTGAAGCCCGCAAGGACCTAACACCTCCACCCCAATTTAGACCTGCTGGTGCTGCCCCACAACCTCCAGCAAAGCCTATGTAAGGAGCTGGGTCCAAATGGACTGAAGTAAACTTTGAGAAAAATAATAAATTGAATGTTATACTTAAAAAAATTTAAAAATAAATAAATAAATAAAACTATAATGGTTAAAAACACACATCGACATGAATCTCCATCAAAATAGTCCCCCTTCTTTGCTTCACACATATTTATCTATTGTTCTTGCCATTTTTCTGAAGCAGTTCTGAAGGCACAATATGAAATATAGTTGTTGGCCTGGGGAAATGGCTCAGTGGCATAAGAGCCTACCTGTCAAGCACAAGGTCCTGAGTTTGATCCCTGGTAACAAAAAAAGGTGAATGTTGCTGCCAAGTACCATCCAACAAAAAGGCAGGCTTATATAAATCTGATGGGGTGTCCTTATCCACTTGATAGTCATTCGATCTGTCTGTGGGAAATTTCTAACTCTTCCTCAAAGTCAAAATAACTATGAGAGGGAAATGCCTTAGATCAATTCAAAACATTGAAGCAGCCACAGCAGCACAAAAGGAGTTCTAGGTGGGCATGGTGGCGCACACCTGTAATCCCAGCGCTTGGAAGACTGAGGCAGGAGGATCAGTGCGAGTTTGAGACCAGACTGGGCTACAAAAGTGAGCTCAAGGCCAGCCCGAACTACATAGCGAGACCCTGTCTCAAAAATAAATAAATAAATGAATGAATGAATGAGTGAATGAATGAAATAAAAGAATGAGTTCTAAAAAGTACTTCAGGAAGTGGCAAGAATGAGGGGATGTATCCAGGGAGGGGAGATTAATAACAATGTGTTTTTCATAGTAATTTTTGAAACTTTAAACATTCACCAAGGAAAATAAATAAATAAATAGATAAATAAATAAATAAAAATAAACATTCACCAAGGGCCGGCCAAATACCTCAGCAGACTAAAATGCCTCCTTAAGCAGAGTGCAGGGACTGGGGTTTGATCCCCTTTGCACGCAGTGCTGGCCCCACCCCTAGGGCTCCCTAGGTGGTGATTGAGGCTGAGCGTGGTTGCCATGCCTGTAATAATCCCAGCACTTGGGAGGCTGAGAACAGGAGTATTACTACAAGTCTGATCTGTGTAGTGAGACCCTGTAAACCCTATACGAAATGCAAAATAAAAATTCACCGTATTTTCCAGTCATTATGTATATTGACACACTAACACATTTTAGATTTAAGTGCATTTGCCTAAAAATGGAAGGAACATGAGAGCAATTTCCTGGTAGGTGGGATGAGGGAAGAGGTCTGGATTTATTATACCCGTCTCTCATTTGCACCATGCAAGTACCACTTGATGTTATTGTTTCTCTGTACCTAGAGTGCAGGGAGCATGTTACATTTCGTTGGAATTTCTAGTATTTGCATGGTGTGTCACAGGTATAAACAGTGCAGATTTGTGAGGATGAGGAATTGGGTCCTGGAAAAGTTTCCCAGGTTAGTGCTGCAATGTGCCTGTGAGGGTTGAAAGGAGGTGCAAAAATCGCAGCCTCTCATTCTCCTGTGGCCTTGACTTTGTGTCCCACCGCAATCCTTAACCTGGAGTAAGGCCCTTAAGTGGTTTCTTTTCAATATAATAACCTTTGTGGTTTCCAAAAAAAAAAAAAAAAAAATGTAATAAACATCTACAACAAATTTAGATGCACAGAGAGTTCCTGTGTAGCTCTTACCTTTTCCCCTATTAACTTCTTATATTAGTGTGGTACATGTGTAACAACTAAGGAACTAGCAGTAATACGTGTTGCTAACTACAATCCACACTTTATTTAGAATTACTTGATATTTTTCTCCTAGCGTTTTTGTCTTCTAGGATATTTGTGCCATTATGTTTAGTTGCCCTGTCGCTGTAGGCTCTTCCAGCCTCATCCTTGTTTTTGGTGACACTTTGTTTTTGTTCTTTTGAGACAGGGTCTCACTGCAGTTCAGGTTGGCTTTGAACTCACTGTGCAGCCCAGGCTGACCTTGAACTCCCAGTAATCCTCCTGCCTTAGCCTCCAAGTGCTGGGATTGCAGTCTGGGTTTACAGTCCTGAGGTGCCACACCTGGCTGACTTTGACAGTTTTGAGGAAGATTGGTCAGGTATTTGTAGAATGTTCCTCAACTGGATTTTGTCTGATATTTCCCTCATAATTAGAGTGGAATTACAGGTTTGTGGAGGAGGACCACAGATAAAATGCCATTCTCATTATAGCATGTCAAGGGTACTACATGCATTGGATGAGTGAAGGAATGTAACTTGTCAACTGGTCACCTAGCTGACTGACATGGTGTTTGTTAACTTTGTCTACTGTAGAGTTACTTTCTCCTCCCTACTCCAAATTCTACATGTGCAGAGTCCACACTTCAGGCTCCAACAGATGACTTTTGCTCTAATTCCCTGAGGGGGAGTGTCTGAAGAAATTATTTGGAGTTCTGCATGAAAGATTTGACTATTCTCTCCCATTGGTTTCTTTACACAGGAACCTATGTCAGTGTGGGGACAGGGATGTTTAGAGGGTTATAATCTAGTACTGTGCGTGTTTTGTTGCTCTGATTGTACCAGCTATTGTGAGTCCCTTTGACGTAGCCTCATTTTTTTTTCTTTTTTGCACTGGGCCTTCCCACAGAGCTATATTCCAGTCCTTCTATTTTTGGGACAGGGCCTGGCTAAATTACTAAATTGCCCAGAGTGGGCTCAAATTGTTAATCTTAAGAGTGATTGGATTACAAGCATGCACTACCATTCCTGAGTCTCCTTTTTTGGTTATAATACTTCCTTTTTTTTTTTTTTTTTGGTCTTTTTGAGACAAGGTCTCATTATGCAATTCAGGCTGGCCTTGGGGTCACTTTTGTAGCCCAGACTGGTCTTGAACTCACACTGATTATCCTGCCTCAGCCTTCCAAGTGCTGGGATTACAGGCGTGAGCCACCACGCGCCCGGCCCCTCCTTACTTTCTGACATCACTAGGAACCACAGCCTCATCTCTTGTGGTCCCCTAGAATTAGCCATTTCCTCAATGAGCCCTGGTTCTTTTGATGGAAAATACTAGAAACCAAGATCTGGGTGCTGGATTTGCTCCTTGCTTAGGACGCTTATAATGAGTTTGATTCTCTGCTTCATCTATCTGTAGTCTTCAGGGAAGAGCTTTCAGAGGGAGAAGGGATTATTTAGAGTGGACTTTGGTGATATATTTTCTTCTGGGCCCTTAAATTGTTGTTAAATACTTGCATAGGTATTGGAGATAATGATATTTGTGGTACTAACTACATTGTAATGATATTAACAGGATCTTATGTTTCTTTTTACAGCAATGGATACATGAAAAGCAAATTTGCTACACCCCCTCTGAGAGCAGCCTAAGCCCTAAGAATATGAGGGAACCCTCTTTGGCCTAATAATTTAGAGAGGATTATTTTTAAAGATCTTTCTGCATTGAACACAGCTGAAAGGGATTGCAAACAAGTCCTTTAATGGGTCAAAGTTCAGATAAAATATCCAGAGCCAAATCTCCAGAATGGCACCAAGACTGAAGGTTTGCTTGTGTGTGTTTCCAACCTTTTCTTTTCATTTTTATTATGGAAAATGTTGAACAAAAATGTACAAAATATATACAAAAATAGAGTAATAATATAGTGGACTCGCATACCCCCTTCAGCCAGCACCAACAATTTTAAACTTATGGTCAGCTCCATTAGCCTGTAACTGCTTCAGGAAAAAATAAGGCTGTTTTTATAAACAGGATTGTTTAAATCAGGATCACCTAGGAATTTGTAGAAATTCAGATCCAAGTGCACAGTGCATCCACCTGAATCAGAATTCTGGAGGCTGGCCAGGATTTCTGTACTTAAAATATTCTCTGGCTGTTTCTGTTCCTAATATTTTATCTTCTAGGTATAAAACTGAATCAGTTATTTAATAGAAATCTGATTTGTATAAATAATGAGATGCAAAGAAGGGAGAATTTTAAATTTTAAAATTGATGGCAATACCTAAAATCTGAAATGATCATGTCTCTAGTCCTGACCACTATGTCTATTAGCTTTTAATGAACTTTTCATTTTCTTTCTCTCTCTCTTGGTTCATTTGTTTTTAAATGCAATTCCTCCTCCAGACATCGAAACAAATGTAGCCTATGTACATTTTCCAGCTATACTGTGTAAATAACCAGTGAAGACTGGGAGCTTTTAGTCCACCTGATACCCACTCTGTGGACTGAGGACCACATAGTGCACATGTGCCAGTAATAAGCCCACTGTGGCTTGAGTCAGGGTTGCAGCTGACATTAGAATAGTTAAGTTAGAGCAGGTATAATGCTGCTGCCTATTTATTCCTCTGGTGACAAATATGGACCACAACCTGAGAACCCAGGCCCTTCATCTGTACACAAACTTGATTCCTTCCTTCTTTCCAAACCCGTTTTTTCTTTTCCTCTTCCTGTTTGTTTACTTGTTTGTTGAGATAGGGCCCTTCATGTAGACCAGGTTGACCTTGAACTTGTGATCCTCCTGCCTTGGCTTTCTGGGTGCTGAGATTATATGCCTGCCTGGCTGGGATCCTATCTTTCCTTCCCTCCTTTTCTCTCTATTTCCATGCCTCCCTTCCTTCCAGAATTCCTTCCACTCTCTCTTCTCTCTCTTCTTCTGTTTTTTCTTTCCCTTGTGGTGTATATTGCTACAGTCTTGCTTTAAAATTTTCTTTTCTCTTCTTTTCTTTTAATAGTAATGGGGATTGAACTCAGGGCCCTGCACTTGCCAGGCAAACACTTATTCTACTGAGCTATCTCCCCGGCCCAAAATTTATTTTTCTAAACTGATTTATTTTGCTGTATCTTAGGATTTGTGGCTTAGCTCATATTTTTCAATAGGTAACATTTTGGTAGGTACTTACTACATTTTGATACATTTGCTGTGGGTATATTGATATGTACAGAATATTCAGATGATGGACTAAAGAAAGTGAACTATCTCTGAAATTGCTACATTATAGTGATTGTATATTTTTGTTAGGTTTGATTAAGAACTTTATAGGCTTGTATAATGGTATACACCTTTTTTAAAGCAACGTACATACTGTGAGTAGAAGAATTAGAAGCACCTGTAACAGTGATTTTTGAGAAAGAAACTGATCTTATTTAAGTTAAACCACAGTTTTCTTTTTAAAGGGTTATGACTTTTCTTGCATTCAAATTTATGTTCCAAATCCATCCCTTTAAATGCTTTATTTTTATTTTGATTATCTGGAAGAAGAGGACATCTGAGTTTGACATGCTATACATACCACCTGCAATTATATAAAGTACATCTTTGAGATACCTTGGAGTTAGAAATAGCTAGTTTGCAATCATTTTGAATATTTAAAATACCTATTTTAACTAGCTAGTAATTACAAAATTTTGTAATGTCACTTTTTTGTTTATGAAACCAAAGCTTTGCAGTCTCTTGGCCGCCACTCAGGTTAGCTGCTAAAGACAAGTGCAGTGGCCCACATCTCCAGTTCCAGCCACTTGGGAGGCTGAAGCAGAAGGATCTCAAGCTTGGGGCCAGCTTAGTGAGACTGTGTTTTAGGAGAAGAAAAAGGAAGAAAAGATCTCAACTGCTATGTTTACATTTATTTTATATACTTCAGATTTTTCCTCTTTTATGTATGCCTATATGGAGAGCTCCTCTCTCTAGACAGCCACTGGTCCTTCCAGGATGCAGCCTCTTGCTTGCTTACTGAGCAAGCCTCACTTGACATTTGCTGCAGACTGTTATTAAATGCAACACTCAGATTCTGATTACTAGTGAGGCCCTGAAAAATAACACACTTACCAAAATAGTGCTTAGGGACACAACCTAAGCCTGTGCTGTAACAGTGCAACCTGGAAGCCTGAAGTTTAATTTTGTTTTCATTAGTAACAGATACGCTCACCAGTATTAACCATGTAGGCACTAGGTAGATATATTTGAAATTATAATCCTCATCTGTAGAGTTTGACTCTACAGTAAACTTCCTGACCCAAACCATACTCCTCTGGATAACATATTTTAAGTTATCCTAAAAATACTAAAAAAATTTAAACTGTCATAGAATTTACTCTTGAACTAAAGTGCATATTGAAAGTTAAGAAACTTAAAATGCTAACTTTCATAATTAGCCTGTGAAATTATGTATCTGTAAAAAAATGTATAAGAACAACTTTCATGAATGGCTGTTATCAAGAAATCTAACATTAGCGAATGCTGGGAAGGTTGTGTAGATAAAAGAACCTTTCTGCACAGGTACAGCCGTTGTGGAAATCAGTATGGAGATTTCTCAAAAAACTAGGAGTGGAGGTCCCATTTGGCCCAGTGATTGATTCCCCTTCTGGGTATCTTCCTAGAAGAATTTAAAAAATGCAGTAATGATACATGTATGCCCATGTTTATAATAGCACAATCTATAATAACTAGATCTTGGAAACAACTTAGATGCCCATCAATTGAGGAATGGATAAAAAAGATGTGGTATTTTTTGTATAATGGAGTATAATAATGAGTATTACTCGGCCTTAAAAAGGGTATACTAGAGACTTTTATGTGTAAACAGATGCAACTCAAGACCATAATCATAAGTGAAATAAACTAGACACAAATGTGTAAACATCATATTGTTGCCCTAGTGTGGGAAGCTGAAAGAGTAAGGTCTAAGATGTACAGTAGATACTGTAAAATAGGAAGAAACTTCAAATGGAAAGAGAAACTAGGTTGGGAATGGAGAAAAGAACAAAGGGAAGGGTGAGGGAAATAACTCCGAGGTCTAAATGCCTGCCAAGCAAGTGCAAGGACCTGGGTTTGATCCCTGGTACCAGCCCCAAACCCCAGGCCACTAGACATGGTGGTGCATGCCAGAAATCCCAGCACTGATGAGACAGAGACAGGTAGATCATTTCGAATCCGAGCTGTGTAGCTAGGCCCTGTACCAAATAAACAAAATAATTTTTTAATTAAAAAAGAAGGAAAGGAAAACCATAATGGAAGTATATACATATATGTGTGTATATATATAATACATACAATTAAATGCTGGTATTTTCTGCATAACTAATTTATTTTTTTATTTATTTATTTTTTTTGCATAATTAATTTAAAGGTAACAGTACACATTATATTAAACATTGTTACCCTCTTATATTATTTTGGAATTTTATTTTTTGGGCAGGCTTGTTTTTTTCTTTTCTTTTTTTAAGAATTTTTTATTTTATTTATTATTTTTATTCTTGTTTCAGAACCTTTGTTTATTCACTCGTTTTTATGGCCGGCTCAGCCCACCCCGAGGGCAGGGCTGGTGCAGCATGTGGTGCTGGGGACCGAACCGCGGTCCCTGAAGCTGCCCAAGCTTCCCCAAGCAGGCACTTTAGACCACTGAACCATCCCGCCGGGCCCTTGTTTTTTTCTTTAAAATAAAATTTCAAATATTTCTACATATGAAATGACATTACATCATGCAATTTAAAATAATAAGAGTAAATATATGACTTTTGAGGAATGTAGCCATACACTTAGAAATATTCATTTGTAAACGTGGAAAAATCCTTTTAAACACCACTGGTTTATATGCTTTTGTGGGGGGCCTGAGCCCTTTTAAGAATCTGCTGACTGCTGTGGTTTCCAAGAATGATGCTCACCCACAGGTAGTATTTTGCATATTCGTTCCCAGTGCACAGGCAGGTATTTAAAAAGTGTGTGGGCTGGGTGTGGTCACACCCAGCTATAATCCCAGCTCCTGGGGAGCTGAGGCAGGAGGATCACAAATTCTAGACCAGTCTGGGCAACTTAATGAGACACCACTGTCTCAAAATACCAGGGCTGGGAGTGCGGAGCTCCATTTGCCTGACATGCTTGAGGCCCTGAGTTCAACACTTACCCATCGAAACTGTATGGTGTAGTGTAGTTGACAAGTGTTATTTTCCCCTTCATCTTTTTTTCCCTTTTTCTTCTAAAGTACTGGAGGACTTAACTCAGAAGTGCATTACCACTAGGCAATATCCCTACCTCTTCCTCCCTTGAGACATACTCTCAGGTTACCCACATTCAAGCTGGGATTGAACCTGAAATCCTGTTTCCCTCAGCCTCCCTGAGTGCCAGGTTTAAGGCATGTTCAGCCTTAAGCCAGGCTACCGTACCTGGCTTCTGTCTCAGCTCCTTAAGACCAGCTCTATGTCTGCGTGCATGCATAACTAGGGATTGAACCCAGGGCTACTCTGCCCAGGTCCTGATTAAAACTCTGTCTTTTACCTTCATGGTGATGTGACTGGCTGTTTAGCTCTTCAATATCCTTTCCCTTTCCAGTTCAGATGTTTCTTTGTCCCATCCTTAAGTCTTTTTTTTTTTTTTTTTTTTTTTTTTTTTTTTTTTTTTTTTTGTCTTTTTGAGACAGGGTCTTGCTATGCAGTTGAGGCTAGCCTTGAGCTCACTTTTGTAGCCCAGGATGGTCTTGAACTCGCACCGATCCTCCTGCCTCAGCCTCCCAAGTGCTGGGATTACAGGCATGCGCCACCATGCCCGGCCCATCCTTAAGTCTTATTTTCTCTCTTTGCTGCTCTTTTCTTTCCCCCCTCTTCCCATCCTTTTATGTATTTTGTAATTTATATTATTTGCATATAACTAGCTTAAAAAATAATTCTCCAGGGCTGAAGATGCAGCTCAGTGGCATAAGCACCTGCTTGGCAAGTGTAAGGTACTGAGTCTGATTCCTAGTACCAAAAAAAAAAGGTAGTTCTCCAGATCTTATAATAAAAACAGCAAACCCCCATGCTTACTAGCTGCATCCCACAGGCAACCTCTTACAGCTTTTCTATTTGTATTACTTACTAACTTGTTTGTACCCTTGTTTGTTAGTTCAATTAGGTACTGAATTCCTACTACAAAGGCAAGAACTTACATATTGAAACACATATACTCTTCCTTGACACAGTTATTACAGTTTAAATTTCTACTCATTATTTGTACTTTTGTATGTACAAATACTATTCGTAGCTACCTCTACACTGTTTTACTTTGGCATCTTTTATTATCCCTAGACTTGCTCCTTATTATTTTTTGTCAGTTTTTATATACTCTGTGCTGGAGTCTCTGGACCTGGACCCTGTGCTGGGCTTTGAATGTTGGGATGCTGGCAGCCTTCCCTGTTCTGGTGAGAAGTATGAGGCCACCTGACGTACTACTTCCTATGTAGCTTCCTTTCCCCCACCTTGAGAGCTTGTAAAACCTTTATCTCAAAACCTGATGTGGTGCATGGCTGCATTCCTAACACTCTGAGAAACTAAGGCAGAAGATTACAAGTTTGAACTCAGCCTGGGCAGTTTAGCAACTTATTGAGACCTTGTCTTGAAAGGTAAAAGTAGCTTAGTCCAGAGACCTTGAGTTCAACACCCACTACAACAAAACAAAATGAAAAGGCTTAAGATTCTTAACAGTATGTGTCTTGATGGAAAGCTCATTCCATTCATTAATGCATAGGCAGCATGCACTTTAACTCTTGAAAATCCTGTACTTTGGTTCTGGAAAACATTGATTATATTCTGAGGAGAATGTCTGTGTATATATGGTATGTGCCAGATTGAAGACTGAATCTTGCTGTATCCCTAGTTGCCTTGGTTGCTCTTGAATTTGCTCTCTTCCTGCTTCAGCTTCCTGTAGTGCCTGGATGGCACCACCATACCCAGCTCCTCCTCTTCCTTTAAAAATAGCATCTTTCTTGTGCACGTAGTATCTCTTCTTCATACTGAAAGTAGTAATTGTTCTTTGGTTTATTTCTTTTCCTAATCCCCATCTCTGGTATTGTCTGTTTACCCAAGTTCTTTTGGTCTGTCTGTGTCCGGGATTTCATCTAAGAAGTTTTCTCAAACACAGGGAGAATGGGATGAGTCTACTCATGTCCAAGAGTGAGGAATTAAAAACTACATGGAGGCTTCCTCCTTGCCCCACCTCTCACACTCCACCCAAATCTGCCAGAGTCCTGGCAGAACTTGCCCCCAACCTGGTCTGGAGTGCTCAGTGGCTTTGACTTTGGGTAAGTTACTTAGTTTGCCGCTCCGTTGGTGTTTTCTCATTTTAAAACAGGTACCTGTCTCAGACAGTCAATTGTGGGATTGGGTGAGTTCAGTGCCTGGCACGCAAAGTGTTAGTATTTCATAACTCCAGGGGGCACATCATTTTACCATCATTTCTTGTGTGAATTATTTTAATATTAAACATACATGTCTGGTCATTTCACGTAAAGGGAGTCTTTCCCACCCACCACTGCTTTAGTTTGCCATAGTGCCTTTCAGCCCTCTTTTTTTTTTTTTTTTTTTTTTTTTTTTT
>PVJA010018442.1:15909-38110 GCA_004027025.1 Myocastor coypus | reverse complement strand
TTTTCTTTTGTGGCTAGATTGGCCCACCCTGGGAATTGAACCATGGTCCTTGTGCTTGTCTAAGCTTGCCTAAGCAGCTGCTTTAGAACGCTGAGCTATCTCACCAGCCACAAAACTAAACTTCTTAGAAGAGATTTTTAAAGAGAGACTATCAGCTTGGATTAAATATAGACTTCTTAAATTAAACATAGGCTTGATTGTGAAAAAAGTGATAAATTGAACTTGCTCAAAATTAAAAACTTCAACTCTTCAAAAGGTGGCATTAAGAAAACAAAAGACAACTTGAAATTTATATATTTGGTCAAAGATTTGTATCTAGAGTGTAAATGACCTATTATACCTGACAAGACTACAAAAAAACATCAATTAAAAATGGCAAAATAACTGCATAGGCATTTTACCAAAGTAAATAGATGAGTGGCCAATAGAAATATGGACAGTTGAAAACACCATTAGTAATTAGGAACGTATAATTATAATCATATGGAGATATTATTACTCACACTGCAGGGGTTTAATCAGATAAGACAATAGCAAGAATTGGCAAGAATGTGGGACACAGGGAATTTCTCTACGTAGGAATGATAATTATGCAATTATTTGGGGAAATCATCTGGGCTGTTCTTTAAATATTAAACGGTAGTGAGATGAGTGTACCAAAAATTTCCATTAGTTTTTTGACAATAGCAGTTAATGTGTAGAATTTTCACCTTGACTAACTATAAGCTGATGTGTGTAATTTGAGCATCTACATCGAGAGCAGCCTTGTGTCGTACAAAAACCATGTTTGAATACCTCTTATCTTGGTCTTCTAAATGTGTAATGCTTCTAGCGTCACGTCAGTTGTTGATATACTCTCTTTAAAATAATTTTGAAGAATAAAACAGTGGAAAAAGGTTAGAACAAAAATTTAAGACTACACAGTATTAGTATATATCTTCTCATGGAACTAAGAGAAAGTAGCTGTATATCCATTTTCTTTTCAGTACAAAGTTGTCCTTCATCTATATCCCCTTGTTTGTTTTGTTTTGTGAGAGATGGTTGTTCCATTTCCATTCAAATATTATAGGTGCATAGATTCATCAGAATATCTCAATATAGTCCAATAGTCCATAATAGTTCTTAGACAAGATATCATCTCTGCATCTTGTTGTCTTAACAACTACTATGAAGACAGCAATATATGATGTGTTCATTATTGTGGTTTCCTACTAACCTGTTTTGAAACTGTCTCATTGCTATTTCTTTCTCATTGAAATTAATAAAATATATAAAAAATTAAGGCTTCTTCAAAACAAGCAGTAATATGAAATCATTTGTCCAATTTTATATAACTATATCTGTTAATCTGAGCAGGAGAGTTGATGATAAAGATAGATAATATACTAACCATTGTTAATCAGCTGTTTTTGGTTTGAAAATCTGTAATATACGTACTGTTGTATGTTATCCTGTTTCTGTCTTTGTTTCTGATTTGCTTGTTCTTGCTTTTGTTTTTACTTTTGAAAATAAAATTAAGCTTAAAAAATAAGCAGCAAAATTCAGGATTATATTCTAGGTACTTAAAAGAAATAAAACCAATTGCTCACATAAAATGCTATATGTGGCTGTAGATGGTCATATTACCAATAATACAAAGTGGAAATATTGTATGTGATGGAAAATGAATAAGCAATATGTGGTATATGTGTGATGTGCTTATAGCTTATTGAATAACTCAGTAATAGAACCTATTCATGTCGAAACAAAAAACATTAACAAAACCTGATCACCTATCAGGGAACATTAGAAAGTCCAATATAGCAGATGTATTATAAGCAGTATTCTCTCAATACAAGGTAATAAAAATATAAAGTATTAACAAAATAATAAAAGGCTCTTCCTTTTTAAAATTTAAGATCCTATTAATACTTAAAGGGGAACTATACAAATCCAAGTTGCAATTTTCATCATTGCTAATGAAAATGCTATATATCAGAGTGTTATATTGTTTAAAAGAGTAAAAAAATAAACCCTCAAATAGGTTTAATGAATTAAATGAAAGAATTAAAAGAAAGAAATTAATTTTCTTTCTCAAAGACCTAGACAAAGAATCACTAAACAAACAAGAGAAATCACAAGGGAAGAGCTATTAAATATTAAAACAGAAATAAGCAGAGTTTGATGATATTTTAAGAAATTGTTATATTATGTTGAGATTTTTTTCTTTTATTCAAGCATATTTAATTGTAGGGTAACCAGTATATGACAGTATATATTGGTAAATTTGAGCAAAACATTCATTTTTATTTTGTATTTTAGGGAAGGGTTACAGGTTGTTCAGGGTCTCACTGCTAGATTGTAGTGATCCGCCTCTTTACAGCCTGTGAAGATCTGGGATTACAGGTACGTGCCACCAGGCCCAGTCTCAGTTGCCATCTCAGTGTGCCCTATGGGTGGGTCCAGCACTGTAGGCCTAGATTGAACGCCTGGACCCTGTGCCTTGTTGCGGGTGCTTTAGTCCACTGAGCTATTTGGCCGGCCCTGAGAAAAACATCCTTATGACTTTCACACACTTCATACAATTGAAAAATCTACCGATATCTGAGCATTAATTCTGATAGGGATAGTAATTGGTAGGCATTTTAATATTATAACAACATGGATGCACTTAAATCCTAAAAGCTCTATCTTATAAATTGGCAAAATATTTCCAAAAGGACCAAGTCCGAGCCAAAGATACTCCTGTTCTCTACCCTGCTATTCAACAGTTTGGGCTGGAGGTGGAGATACTGCTGCCTGTAAACATAAGAAAATATTTCAGTTTTGTCATGAGGTAAATGCAAATTAAAACTACACTGAAATAACATTCTGCCTGAACTGATAGGCAATTTTTCTTTATTTATTTCTGTTTTCCATTTTTTTTTTAAACTATACTTGGTACAGTGTCTCACTATGCAGCTCATACTCTTAGTGATCCTGCTTTCAGCCTCCCCAGGGGCGGGATTATAGGTTTGTGCCATGACTCCTGGTCCTATTGGCTGGCTCAGCGTGCCCTGGGATGGGGCTAGTGCAGCTTGTGGTGCCAGGGATCAAATCCCTGCAGCTTGCTCAAGCAGACACTTAGTCTACTGGGCTATCTCACAAGTCCTGACTGGCAATTTTTAAAAAGTAAATCTTCCCAATGTGTTGGTGAGGTTGTTGGGAGTGTGGGAGAGACAAGCATCCTGGTGTTTACTTTGCTGGTAGAATGCAAATTATTAAAACTATTATCGAAGGGAATTCAGCAATAGCTAGAAAAATGACATTTTCATTTCCCTTTTCGTAGCAATCACAGTTCATTTACTGTGATGATAGGTTTTCAAATACAAAAATGTATATTGACGAGGTGATTATGGCAACATTGTTTGTTATTACAAAATATTGGAAGCAACCAAAATGCTCTTCTACAGGAGAGTGAGTGGGTAACCCTTGATCCCTCAAACTATGAAGTGAGAACTAGTTAGCTATAAACAAAGATGAAGGAGAGTTCCATGAACTGATAGGAAGTGATGTCAAGGATATACTATCAGGCACAAAAGAAAAAACACAGAAGAACATATTATTCTACGGCTAGATAAGCCAAACAGTGGAAAATCACATACACATTCCTTTGGCCATTTTGGAAAGAAGTGTCAACAAACAAACAAATAAACTAACAAACAAACAAATGCCATCTATATAAGAAAATAAGCAGCCAGGGACCAATGGCATTGGTGCCTACCTGGGTTACCTGGAAAAACACGAAAAATTGAGGGAGGGAAAATGAAACTATTCTGCATAGATACCTAAATATATTTTCCCTTCTTTCCTTTGTTCTTTTCCTCATCCCAGTTTTTCCTTCCCATGGAATACTTGTGTGGGCCAAATTGCTTTACTCTGCCGGTTGTGTTTTCTACCATGTTGTCTGTATACAGGTTTTTTAAATTTCATTTTTGTTATGTGCTACTTTTTCACTGACTCGGAACAATTTTATGTTAGTCTTCTTTCCATTATCTACCATCTGGTAGGTTCGATCTCCGTGATCAACCCTTGGTACTTTCCAGAAATCTTTCTTTTACTGATACCTAACTGAAATCCTGTCTTTATATCTGAGATTCTGTCCTTACACTAGTTCATTTTGCGACATATACTTCCAATAAAAATTTTAATCTCTTGGATATCTACTTGAATCTATTTCATGGATTCTACTTGTTTCCTATTTTGGGAATTCATGGTTTCCATCATGAATCTTTTTCATGAAAAAAGAATTCCAAGTCCCCCTCCCCCCCCTTTTTAATGTGAATCAGCTCTAGCATGACTAAACTTATTTTCCATTATGGTCGCCATCACTTTAGATTTCTTAGGAATTATTCCTGATTTTATTTTTTTCTAGAGCCTCATTCCTTTGCTTTATTATTTTTGTGGTTCCCATTTCAGACAGTGCAGGGGGGGTGGCTTTCGGATTGCTCCTCTTCATTACGCCCTAGGTCCTCATTTGGCGACCTGGAAGTCTGGTATTATGGGTTGTTTACATGCCATTTCATTTTCTCTTTTCTTTTTTTAAAGTTACATTCTGGATTGATGTTTCTAAATTGCCTACAGCAAGTAGATTTATTGCTAATATTTTGAACCCTCAGAAAGTGACTGCTTCTCAAACGAGTCTTCCAGGAGTGGCTGACTTTTGCTCCTGAATCTGCTATAAGATCCTACATCTTCCATTTATCAGAAATGAGAAATCTTTGCCTAGTTGGCCAAGAATCATTAGCACTGGGTCACAGCATGTTTATGATCCTTGGGAAATCTCTGTCATTCAATACCAAGGGAGAACCTGGTTAGAGAAATTACGTCACTGGCTAAAGTGGCTCTAGAGGCAATAATCATCTTATCCAACACAGCCTAGAAAAATGTCAAAATGGGATAACTATTAATGTACAACTTTTGATATGTAAAATAAATTTGGGATTATTTAACAAGATCTAAAATAAATCAGAGGGGACTGGTGAGATGGCTTAGTGATCTAAAGTGCCTGCTTAGGCAAACACAGAGACTGCAGTTTGATCCCTGGCACCACATGCTGCATCAGCCTCACCTCCAGGACAGGCTGAGCCAGCCATAATATAAACAAACAAATAAATAAATAAATAAATAAATAAAACAAATCAGAAAATTGTATGCGCGGCAAATAAGTCCTCAGTATGGCAATTTTACTATTAGAGGAGAAAAGTCCAAATTGGTTAAGGGGAAAGTAGAGATATGGAAGAAGAGGAATTATTAGAAACAAAGCTAGAAAAATGACGCAAAGCTGGAAGACAAAGGAGAATAGCATAAACACTGGCAAATTGGCAAAGAAGACGTGAGGGGAAGAGAAAGAAGAAACAGAAACGACAACAGAATAGATCAATAACAGAAGGACCTAGCAACCATGTTCACACTATAAAAACAAGAACAAACAATGAAGAAAACACAAAACAAAGTTTAAAAAGAATAAGGAAAAATGCTACTTCAAGGTGTGTCTCTGCTGTCAGTGGTAGACGGTGCGGTCAGAGAGTCCAGCGCCATGTTCATCAATATCAGTAGACTACCTTCATAGTGTGCTAGAGGCTAATCTGAGTGAGCCTGCACCCTTGTCTGCAGGGAAGCTCAGGCTGGATTGAAGCTGCAAGGCTGGAACCAGACCCATTCAGCCTGAGTAACGCCATGCACTTTCTGCTGGCTTGAACTTGGCTGGGAGCTGTTAGACAGAGCCGGCGCTTGCTGGCTGAGCAGCTGTGTTCTGAGCTAACTTGACCTCTCTCCAACTTAGCTCCTGGACAATCCACCTCTCCTATGCATGCGTGAACGTAAATAACACCCCAGCCAGTGCCGTCCGCTGTGTCCAGTGATCTGTTCAGCTCGTGCGTTCATCTGTGGTGGCCAGTGGTCACCACCAGTCTGCAGGTTTGGGCTGCCCTCCTCGCACATTGAGTCTGGGCTACCTCCTATTCGCTGATTTGTTTTCTTTATTCTCACTGTGGGTTTCAGTTCTTGGTTCAGATTCTTCCTGGGTCCTGTGTATTGATTTTCTTCCTTCTTTTCTTTCTGCTGTTGCTTTATTTCAGGGTCTGGACATCAAATCTTAGACCAGCTTTCTCAGTTTCTCACCACTCATGATCTTATGACAAGGTTAAGTCTGCCCCTCCTTTTTTATATTTTAGGGCTAAGGAATGTGCAAATACATTGTAGAAGCAAGAGGAAGGAGCCCATAATATGAAAGGAGGAAAGATGACAGCGACACTCTGAGATAGAAGAAATTTCTGTGAATCTGAAGCTTTTGTTGAGTGGCTAATTTACCATTTATTATTTATTTATTTATTTATTTATTTATTTATTTATTTATTTATTTATTGTCTTTTTGAGACAGGGTCTTGCTATGCAGTTGAGGCTGGCCTTGAGCTCACTTTTGTAGCCCAGGCTGGTCTCGAACTTGCACCGATCCTCTTGCCTCAGCCTCCCGAGCGTTGGGATTACAGGTGTGAGTCACCACACCCGGCTCTAATTTACCATTTAATCTTTTTATTTTTTTAAAACCCCTTTGTTTGTTTATTTACTTATGTATCTATTTATTTGGTACAGTGTCTCATCACGAAGCCCGGTCTCATAGAGATCCTCCTATCTCAGCCTCCCCAACTAGAATTACTGGCATGCACTGCCATGCCTGGTTTCAGTGGCTGGCAGGGCATATAGTACAGGGGATCAAACCCAGGTCCTTGTACTTGCCATGCAGGTGCTTAGACTGCTGAGATATCTCTGCAGCCCATATTTTGCCTTTAGAAATTTGTTCCTAATACATTCATAGCTTGGTGGCACTGAGAGGTGCCATGTCTCTGAAGCATATTTAAGCAGGGTGTGGGACCTGGCCTATGTTCTCCATGGTTATGGGTGACCGTGTGTTTGTGGGGACACCAGTGTAGAAGGCTATTTCCAGGGCTCCATGCTGGCTTCTTATCTTGTCACCCATGAGCTCTTTACATTTCTAGTCTATTTCATGTCTACATTCTTGGCATGCAGAATAAGAGTTAACAAGCATGAATCTCTTAGCATGACCTGCCCAGAATAAAGTTCTTCATCAGGCAAATTGTTGGGTGGAAGCCTCTTTCTAACAGGTAGGGATGTTCTGTATGGATTTTTTTTTTTACACACTGTTGCCTTTAGTAAATAGATTCGGCCATTCCCAGGACTCTAGCCATCTTAGCAGAGAGGTATGCAGAGGGCAAAGATCCTGTCTCAAGCTGATTGTGTTTTTGAAGGACAAAGCTCTATTTTCCTCGAGGGCATCAATCTCTCACAATGCTAAATGAGAAGGTAAATTTGAGAAGTCAGCCTGGTGATAGTCTGACCTCAGTCTGGCAGCTGACAAGTAAATTATGTTTGTGCTTGGCCATATCATGGACATAGTGGACTGGGATTGGAATAAGGCAGCTTGCCTAGAAGGCCAAAGTGAGGATTGTGTTCACTGGCACAGTGTAACTGATGACTGATCAGCGGTCCACATCACAGCATGGTCGTCATATGTTCTTAGCTTCTACTTGGCCATAGCACGGTTCGTGTACTTCTGCACAGTCCTGGCTATCTTGGTTTGATACAGAAAAATGCATTTTCTTTCTACCATGTTTGATATGAGCAGATTCAGATAGGAGGAAAGTCACTGTCAAAATTTGGGAAAGATATTCCCACAGCCTTACCACTCAGACACAAGGACTGCATACATTTTCAGATATTTCAATCTTTAAAACTACATTATTATGAACTGTTTAAAGTTGGCTTATTTTTATTACATAAAATAATACCATTTAGCAGGGAAGATAGCTCAGTAGAATATGCACGTGCCTGACAAGTGCAAGGTCCTGAGTTCAATCCCTGGTCCCACAAAAGCAAAATAAAACGAAACAAAACTATTTAGACTCCCGTACTTATCTTTTTTTTTGCACTTAGTATTTGATGCAGGGTTTCACTACATAGCTGATACTCAGAGTGATTCTCCATTTTTTAGTCTCCCCAGTGCTGGGATCATAGGCATGTGCCACCACACCTGGACTCCATCTCTAGCTAAACATGCCCAAGGGCAGAATCAGCATGGTACCAGGGATCAAACCCTGATCCCTGCACTTGCTGAAGTGGGTGCTTAATCTGCTGAGCTATCTCACTGGCCCCACTACTCTTATCTTCTAGTATTTTGCTGTGGTGAACATCTTGTACTGTTATTGAAGAGCATAGAAGACCATTATTTGAAAAAAAAATTTCACAAGCATCAATTTAACAGCATTATTAATGTGTGACTGACATATGATAAACTTACATATCTAAAATGTCTGAGTTGATAGATTTATATGTCTCAACACCCCTGAACTAGAAAATTCATGCTTTTATGAGGCTTCTTTCATTCAGAATAACTGTTTTGATATTTCCTCATGCTATTGCATGTACAAATTTAGTGCTGAAGATGGTGTATCGCAGTTTATTTCTAAACTCAACAATTGAGGTATATTTTGGCTGTTTCTAGGGTTTTTTTTTTAAATTTTATTTTTAAATTCATTTTAATGAGAAAAAAAAGACAACATAGCAATGAAAGAGTTTCAAAACAAGTTAGTGGGATGCTTACAATTATTCAGAAGGCAAGGTACAGACCTGATATCTTGTCTAAACAATATTAGTACAAATTTTTATTCTTAATGAACTAAGACAAAGTAGCTATATATTTATCCTATATATATGCATCCTTGTGTATACATACTTTTTTTCTTTTTAAGATTTCTAATACTAGGAGGAAATATCATACCATGTGTTAAAAATAGATTGTAAGTCAGAGATACAGTATGAATCATAAAAAAGTATAATTGAACAATATTCATAAAATTAATTAAATATTAATTTATTAAAATTAAATTAAATATTTCAAAACAATATTCTAAAACTCAAATCAAATCATGATTCCAATTTAGAGGCCAGAATGTTGTGTATCATATGTATGAGTCTATAATCACTTCAGAGTACTCACATAGTATTTGAACATGTGAATATATCCAAAGCTATCAACTCAGAAAAGGTTTCTATGGTAGTAAAAAATTACTAAGAATAAAACATAACATAAATACTGGAATTGCAAATATACGACCAGAACTTCTAACAGATTGAGGATAGGATATCACACAAAATTCTAGTATGTCGCATACATGGGCAGTGTCCATCATGCTAATGGTGGCCAAGTGTCACTTGTGGGACTGAACTGCTACTAGTGGGACTGAGACACTGCTATTTCCTTGATATATGCCCTGTAGATCCAGATGGAATCGTGACCCGTAGGGTGCAGAAGTCCATTTGCAGAATACAGTGATGGCCACATTCCACTGCTATATATAAAAGAATAGTTGAAAGACTGCTTTTGTATACCTCTTCTTCTCCTGCAGTTGTTTGCCCTATTTTGTGGGTTCTTTCCATTCTTCTTTATAGAGTTGTGGTCATTTTGATCCTTCTCTAGAATATCCTTTAGTAAACTATGCAGGGTTGGCTTTGTCATCATGAAATTCTTTAGTTGTTTTTGTCCTGGAAGTAGTTCACTCCTCCACTGAGCTTGAAAGAGAGTTTTTTGGGGTATAGCAGTCTGGGCTGGAATTTGTTTTCTTGCAAGACTTGAAGTACTTTGCTCCATGCTGTTCTTGATTTGATGGTTTGTAAAGAGAAATCTACTGTTATTCTAATGATTTTCCTTTAAATGTGATCTGTTTCTTTTCTCTAGCACAGTGGTTCTCAACCTTTCTAATGCCGTGACCCTGCAATACAGTTCCTCATGTTTCAGTGACCCCCAAACCAAAAAATAATTTTGGTGGCTACTTCAAAACTGTAATTTTGCTACAGTTATGATTCAGAATGTAAATACCTGGTATGCATTATGGATTCGTTCAACTCCCACCGGGGTCGCGACCCACAGGTCGAGAACCCATGCTCTAGCAGCTTTTAGTATACTGTTTCTGTGCTGAGTTTCTGGGATCAAGATTATTATATGTCTGGGTGTGTTTTTAGTTGGGTTGATGTTATTTGGAGTTCTACATGCTTCAGTTACTGATTGTTAAATTGTTTCCCAATATTTAGGAAGTTTTCTGCTATTACTTCTTCCTATATTCTTTTTATATCATTTGTACAGACTTCTTCTTTCTCATTGATGCCTGTTACTGTTTCTAGTTTTTGATATTACGAATAGAAGAGTGTTGTGAGCATCCACGTACAGGTCTTTGTGTTGCCCTTTCTAGTAAGAAATCACAAGAAACAATTTCATATTTTGTGAGAAATATTTATGAATGGAATGACTCGATTCTATGACATTTGTATGTTTAAAATCTTAGAAAATTTCCTGTTTCCCAGTGTGGTTTTATCACTTTACAACCATCAGTTGTGGCTGAATGTCCCCACTCTTTGATGGTGACATTTGGTAATTTTAGCCATTCTCCTAAGTGTGAAATAGTTTTAACTATGGTTTTAATTTGTATTGCTTAATTGCTAATGATCGTGAATGCATTGTTATGTTGTAATTTTGCAACTGTGTGTATTCTCTAGTGAAATGTTCATATTTTGCCCTGTTTACTTTCACTTAATTTTGTTACCGTTGAGTTTTGAGCATTATTTATATATTATGAATGTGCAAACTATACTTCTGATATGTGCTTGTAGCTGTTTTCTCTCAGCTGTACACTTTTTCAGTTGCCTAAGTATCTATTAATGGGCAGAAGTATTGAATTTTGATGACATCCTAGCTATCAGTTCATTCTTTTGTAAATTGTGCTTATAGTGTCATATTTACACAATCTTTGCCTACTCAAGGATGAAATATTTTATCTATGTTTTAAGTTTTACATTTAGTTCTGGTATCTGAATTTAAATAAATTCCTGTATGTGGAATGGGTTATGGATTGAATTCTTTTTGCATAAGTATTCAATTATTCTATATTAATTGAAAAGACTACTTTTTCTACTCAAATGTATTTCTTTTTAAATTTATTTAGTACAAGGTCTATAGGATGTCACTGTGTCGATTGGGACTCATAGTGATTCTCCTGTTTTCAGCCACCCAAGTGCCGGGATTACAGGCTTACGTCAATACCCCCCAGATTCAGCCACCAACTCAGCATGCCCGGGGGGTGGGGCTGGCATGACACGTAGGGAATCGAACCCAAGTCACTGCACTCTGCTTAAGCAGGTACTTTAGTCCACTGAGCTCTCTGGCTAGCCCTGTTCACTTGCCTTTGCATGTTTATTAAACCTTAACTATTCAAATACGTAATTCTGGAGTGTATTTTGCTCATTTGATCAATCTTTACCTGTTACTGCACTGTTCTGAGTACTGTAACTTCATAATGCCTTCAGGTGAAATTTGATGACTTTCTATTTTTTTTTTTCCAGGTGGTTTGGGCTAGTTTACATTTTTTTTTTAAATTCAATTTTATTTTAGTTTGAAGAGTAAAAAATGTTGCAAAAACAAATAGAAAAAAGACAGAAGCAGAGTAATGGACAACAACCCATCAATTGAGACAATCAAGTCGTTTTTGGCTTTGGCTTTATTGATGTAGCATATTACATTGATAGATTTGCATATATTAAACCAACTTGCATCCCTGGGATGGTTCATACCTGGTCATGGTGTATAATCTTCTTGATGATTCTAGTGGTGAGGATTTTATTGAGAATTTTTGCCTCTATGTTCATGAGAGAAATTGACCTGTAGTTCTCTTTTTGAGTTGCATCTCTTTCTGGTTTTGGTATCAGTGTGATACTCGCCTCTAGGAATGATTTTGGAGGATTGTTCCCTTTTCAATTTCACTCAACAGTTTGAGAGACATTGGGATTATGTCTTCTGTAAATTTCTTGTGGAATTCAGCTGTAAATCTATCATTATCTGGACCTTTCTTTGTCGGTAGACTTTTTATTACATTTTGTTTTCAGTGATTGTTATTAGGTCATGGAGATTTCTTATATCTTCGTGATTCAGTTTTGGTAGTTTGTACCTTTCAGGAATCTGTCCATTTCATCTGTGTCTTCAATTCTGTGAGAGTAAAGATTCTCAAAGTATCTATTAATAATCCTCTGAATCTCTACTGGGTCTGTAGTAATTTCACCCTTTTCATTCCTTATTGCTTGAATTTGAATCTTTTCTTTCCTCTTTTTGATGAGGTTGGCTAGGGCTTATCAGTTTTATTTAATCTTTCAAAGAACCAGCTTTTTGGCTCATTAATTCTTTGTATTGTTGGTCTCTATATTAAGTTAATTTCTGCTCTAATGTTTAAAATTTTCTCTGGCCCCTGGGCTTTGGGTTTTGTTTGATCTTCCTTTTCTAGTTGGTGTAGGTGCTGTGTAAGAGTATTTATTTGTTCCCGTTCTGTTTTCTTAACGTGCGAATTCAGGGCTATAAGTTTTCCTCTAAGAACTGCTTTCACTGCATTCCATAAATTCCAGTAGGTTGTGTTTGAATTTTCATTAAAGTGCAAATATTGTTTAATTTATTGTTTAATTTCATCTGTAACTCACTTATTCCTGACAAGGATGTTGTTTAATTTCTATGTATTTCTGGGGTTCTTGTGATTTCTTTTGCATTAATTTTCACTTTCATTGCATTGTGGTCAGATAATAAACATGGTATAATTTCTCTTCTCTTGAATATACATAAGTATGACCTGTGCACTAATATGTGATCAGTTATGGAAAATATCCCATGTGCAACTGAAAAAAATGTATATTCAGAAGTGGTTCTGTTGCACACTCTGTGTATGTCTACTAAGTCCAGTTGTTCTAAGATCTGGCTCAGTTTTGCTACTTCTTTGCTAATTGTTTTGTCTGCTTGACCTGTCTTTCTGAGACAAAGGGGTGTTAATGTCTCCTGTTAAGATTGTGGTATTGGATATTAGATTTTTCATGTCCATTAAGATTTGTCTTATATAACTTGATGTACCATGTTGAGTGCATACATATTTATGAGTGTTACCTCTTCATCTTGAATTTGTCCCCTAACCAGTATGTAGTGGCCTTTATTTCGTTCAGTCAGTCTTGGCTTGAAGTTTAGACCATCTGTAAACAGGATTGCTATCCCTGCTTTTTTTTTGTTTTTCTGAGGTGCTGTGGTATGTAGTATTGCTTTCCATCCTTTAACTTTTAGCCTGAGGTTTTTTTTTTTTACCAGTTAAGTGTGTTTCTTGTATACAGAATATTGTTGGATTTTGCTTTCGTATCTGCTCTGCCAACCTATTTCTTTAATTGGAGAATTGAGTCCATTTACAATGACAGTTGTATTTGAAATGTATTGACTTATGATTGACATGTTTTTTCCTACTACCATTCACTCCTTTTTCTCCTCCTTCACTGGTTGCCCTATTTGGTGTGTTCTTTCTGAACTCATTTGCAGAGATCAGGTCATTTTGGTTTCCCTCAAAAATATTTTCAAGTAGTCTGTGTAGGGTTGGCTTTGACATCATTAAATTCTTTAGTTGTTCCTTGTCATGAAAATATTTCACCTCTTCCACATACTGGAAAGAGAGTCTTGTGGGGTATAACAGTCTGTGCTGCAATTTTTTTTTTAATGGAGGACTTGAAACACTCTGCTCCATGCTCTTCTTGACTTCATGGTTTGTGAAGAGAAATCTGCCATTATTCTGATGGGTTTTCCTTTAAATGTGACCTGTTTCTTTTCTCTAGCAGCTTTTAGTATATTATTCTTATGCTGGATTTCTGGGAGCTTGACTATTATATGTCTTGGCGTGTTTTTAGTTGGGTTGATGTTATTTGGAGTTCTGTAGGCTTCAGTTACCTGAATGTCTGATTATGTGTCATATTTGGGAAGATTTCTGCCATTATTTCTGCCCATATTCTTTTTATATCATTTGTATTGACTCCTTCTTTTTCATTGATTCCTACTAATTTCACATTGTCCATTTATCCATTATGTTGCAGATATTGAATTACTTTTCCTGCATCTTGGTTGTGTTTAAGAGATCCTTTCTTACCTTTTCACTAGCTATGACATTGTCTTCAAGATCTGAAATCCTATCTTCACTTTTTTTCATATGGTGTTGCCAGCTTGTGATTGAGATTTTATTTTCCTATATATCTCTTTGAACCTGTTTCTTGTGATCTATTTCTTTCCCATATTTCTCATTCAAGGATTCCATCATTTTTCTAGTCTCCTCTAATTTTTTATCAATGTCTTTGTTAGATACATTTATTAAGTCTTTCATTATAGTTATCCTTTCTTTTTCTACTTCAGAGATTCTTTTTCGTCTCATTTCCTCTCTACCTTTCTGCAGATGTTCTTCTACTTCAGAGGCTATTAATTGAGAGATGACTTTTTTTTACTTCAGCATTTATTTCTGATCTGATTCCCTCTATGCTTTCCTGCAGCTGTTTTCTTACTTCAGTCTTAGTGATTCATTTTATTGTTTCCAATTCTGTTTTGTCTTATCACTATTTTGTATTCTTTAAATAAAAAGGAATAGAATTCTAATTTTTAGATATTGGGCATGGATATTTACTTTGCTTGCCAGACATATAACTCTTACAACTTGGTCTGTTAACTTGATATGTTTCTTACTAAAATTTCTAATATTAGACTGGCTGCATTCTTAGATAATTAGTTTCCAAGATAGTTTGATGAATATTTTATTGATTTTTGCTAAATAATTTTATATTAGTTAAATATTTTTGCTAATGTACTTTTGGTTTTTTCATAGTCTTTTTTTTTTTTTTCTTAGACAGAGTCTTGCTATGCATTTGAGGCTGGCCTTGAGTTCACTTTTGTAGCCCAGGCTGATCTCGAACTTGCACTAATCCTCCTGCCCCAGTCTCCCGAGTGCTGGGATTACAGATGTGAGCCACCATGCCCGGCTTCATAGTCTGTTTAGCTAATGACTTTTAGTTTCATTTTTAAATGCATATTTTTGCCTTTTTTTTTTTTTTTTTTTTTTTTTTTTTTTTTTTTTTTTTTTTTTTTTTTTTTTTTTTTTTTTTTTGTCTTTTTGAGACGGTCTTGTTATGCAGTTCAGGCTGGCCTCAAGCTCACTTTTGTAGCCCAGGCTGGTCTCAAACTCACACTGATCCTCCTGCCTCAGCCTCGCGAGTGCTAGGATTATAGGCGTGTGCCACCACGCCCAGCTCTTTTAGTGGTTTTTGACACTAGTGTTACATTAGCTTTCTCTAAGAAATCTAGCAGCTTTCAGAATTTTCTAGATGGCACATTAGCTTCTGTACAGAGATAATTGTGATAAGAGAAAGAAAAAACAAAAGGCAAGAAATATGTGTGCATATAAAAAGGGTAGCTTGGATAATTGTCCTAACCTCTGCTGATATACTGAAAGGAATAGTAATATTTAAATTTTCTATCTCTTCTTTTTAAATTTTTGGACCAATTTTGAATGCTTACATCTGTTCAACTGAACAAATAATTTGAAAATAACAATATGCAGTTCAACAACTATTGCTGAATAATTCCTATCATTTTGTTCAGTGAAATTCTGTACTGATTCTAATTTTTTTTTACACAAATTCATTATTCTCTTTGAAAAATACAAAATAAATTAAAGCAATCCTTATTTTTAACATTTGTAGGAGTTGGGGAGATAGCTCAGGGTCACAAGTGCCTGCCTTGCAAGTGCAAGATCCTGAGTTCGATCCCAGGTTCTTCAAAACAAACAAACAAAACAAAACATTTGCAGCTGTTGGCACTCTGATTTTGAAAATCACCTGGGCACAATGTAGCTAATGGTGGAGACATCCTGTGCATGTTAGTAGTCTTAGGGATCTGGCTCTGTGGCTGATATTCCATTTTGCCTACCGGTTTTGTGGGAAGGATTTGGCCTTCTCACTGGGTGCATACTCTGGCCTCAAAAGACACTTCTTCCCACTAAGGGCTCCCTCAGCAAAGGCAGACTTGTTTTTCAACTTGTGTGTTTTCAGTGGTTACTCAAAGGAAGTCAACAACAGTTTTGTTATAAAAGCTTTTATTCAGCTATCTTTCATATGGATTTTTAAAATACCAATGCTAGCTGAATGTGGTGAACTGAACGTGCTTCCAAAATGCATTAAGTGACTTGTGCGGTCTCAGTCAGATAGAGATGGTCTTGACTTGCATCAGCCGGCGGCTGGCTATTTTCTTTAGAGCAGACCTGTCATAGCACACAGGAGCCTAAATACTGGTCTAGGTCAGACCATTGCCCAGTTCTGGAGGTACAGACAGGAACCCCCTGTGAGAAGTGACAGGTATCGTTCAGAAAACATGTTGGGGCTGACAGCTGGTGGTCAATTTGTAGCACCTAAGTGAACTGAGCCAGCGTGGTTCTGGATGCAGAAAGCCCACATGAGGATTGTTGCAATCAACATGGAAAGGAGAAGTGGAAAGGAAGAAGAGGTGACATTAGGGGGCCGTTGGCTCCCCTTAGGGTTGTTGGTTCTCCTGGAGGAGCTCGTGATGCTAGCTTTCCTGATACGAACTCATCTGCTCTCATCAACAGAGGCGCTCAGGGTCTTGTTGCTAAGAGTGGCTGTGGTTCACTTTGGGGGAGCTCTAGTCATTACTTTGAGTGTTGCTTCCTGGTTCTGGAGGGGAAGATGGCATACTGCTCAGTGTCCTGAAGAGGTTTGTCACACCGACTTTCCTTTTTTCAAAATGTGCTTGGTACAGGGTCTCACTATGCGGGTAGCACTTGCCGTGATCTTCCTGTTTTCAGCCTCCCCGGCTCTGAGCTTATAGGCATGCACCACCGCACCCAGTCGCAGTGGTCACTGAGTAAGTGGGCCATGCGCTTTTCTACAGTCACATGAAGACTCGATCTTCCTCCAGATGTAGCTCCTCCTTTGGTTTCTAGATGTAGCACTACTATTAGCCCTTTGAAGAAAAAAAAAATGCAAAAATTTGTTTTGAAAAAAAATCCTCCATTTTTCTGTCACAAAGGATCTTGCTTTTATTGAGTGATGAAATGTACATCTTATTTTGGGAAGCCTGTTATCTAAGACTGAGGGTGAACATTTGCGATCTAGGCAAACATCACCATTTGTAAAGTTTGTTCCAATGTAGAGAAAGCCAACTTTCCCAGTGAAGGGGGAGGGGTCACGGGAAGGTCAAGACATTGGCATAGCCTTCACAGTGGTGGCCTTGTATCATTGCACCTTAGACACAGCCACCAGTGTGTTTGGTTGGGACTCAAGGCCCTCTCATTCAAGGAGAGGCGGTCTTTTGTGTCTTTTGCAGTTACACTGACCTCTGCCTCCTTTTGTGCCCTGGTGAATGTCCACTCAGGGGATCACGGGAGTGGCACTCTGACGCACTGAGGGATACTGAAGATGTTAGCTTTGTCATGCTGTTGAGATCTATTGTAGGAATACCCATGCTACGTGAAACACTTTGTCAAGACTTGTGTTAGTTAAGTAATTGATACCACAAAGGTCAAATGAGATTTCCACTTACGTTAATTAAAGCCACAGGACCAAGGCTGAATGTGATAAACTTATTAATTTCTCATCTTTCCAGTTCGCCATAGGCAAGTCCTGTTAGAACTTCAGAGAGGGGAGGGATTAGTGTCAGTTAAAATTAAGCTTGCATAGAAGTGGACAGAACATCTGTTAAATTGTGATTAGCCAAATATCCCAAATTTCATTTGGACTGGTGCTAAAAGGACATATTTGCTAAATAATGATGAAGACAGATGCTTCCATTACATGATCTCAGTTGCAAAAACAATTTGCTTCAACTCTGAGTGTCATTAGATCAAATGAAAGCTAAGTGACACGCAGTCCCATTTTTCACCTTTAGAGCCACAGAGAATTGTTAGGATATGTGTAGATCCCACTGAAGATGCTATATTTTCTGATATAGTGTTTTTGTTTAACATCACATTTTTTATGGACATCTCCCTAGGAAATATCGCAAATATGACTGTAATATAAAACAAATGCCCAGAAATGATAGGAAATTTTGCTAACTTTAGACTCATAAGTGCCATATCTGAATCTCAAGACATGGGCTAAGAGTGAGCATAGGGGCTCGCATCAGCGGTGTCTACTACATGTCACATGTAACCGGAAGTGTGTGGTAAGGTCTGTCTGCTTACAGACACCACCAGTTTCCTTCCCAGTGACACCTACTTTGCTTCTCATGCTACCATCACTGGATATGCAACGACATCACCCAAAGCTGAGAACTGGACTTGGGCTAGTGGCTCAGTTCCTGCACTTTGGGGAGACTCTGGGGCTAATCCCGGGGCTTTTAGGGGACTTGACCTGCCTGGCAGGAGGACTGAAGGGTGCTGGCTGCCTCCCTGTCCTCTGTAGAAACAATGAGTCCACTGAGGTCAGCTCTCATCCTGAGGTGGAAACTGACGTGCTCCATGTGGTACATTTATGGTGCCCCAGAGGATCTCCATCAGTGTCAGGAGGAGATGTCCTGGGCCTGCTCTGGGCCTCTACACAGAGCCCAGTGTCAAGTTCATTTGGAAGGCATGAGAGCAGGAACTGCTGAGCCAGCATCTTGCTTATCCTCCCAGCCTGTCAACCCTCGAGAGCTTCTCTATTCCCTGTCAGGGCTGCACAGATCCCAGTGGGCTTTCAGGAAGAGAAGCGTTCGGGCTTGTCACTTCCATACACTCCAGTGGGCCATGCTGCTCACTTCCTGTGCACGGCATAGCTGCCTGGCTCCTGGATGTGTGGAAGGAGGGGCTCACGGGGATGGGGTCCTTCCGAGTCAGCAGCCACTTGTTGTTCTACTGACAAGTTGGATGGGGGTCGGTACAGATCACACTGAAGAGAAGTCATTGTTCTTGGGTCCAAATGAGTGAAGTAAAAATTATATTGCTTGATGATTACAAAAGTACTATATGCTTATTGTCGGAAGCGTGAAATTCAATTTAAAAAGTAGCATGGGGCCGGCCAGAGAGCTGAACAGACTAAAGTGCCTGCTTAGGAAGGGCACAGTGGCCAGGGTTCCATCCCCAGCTTGCAGCGAGGGCCCTGCCCCCTGGGGTGCGCTGAGACAGTGACTGAGACTGGGTGTGGTGGTGTGCGCCGGTGCTGAGGCTGCAAACAGGAGAATCACTGTGAGCCTGATCTGTTTAGTGAGACCCTGTAGACCCTGTCCTAAAATACAGAAAAAACAAGCAGCGTAAAGGTAATAAATAATCCTAGCGGCACCCCTCAGGTCCCTCACTGGCATGTCTGGCCCTAGAGTATGGCCTTGTTGATGTTTACCTTTATTCTCTATTTTTAGAACAAGTGTGCACACTACGATAACAGATGCTTCTTGTGGGCACTCCTCAGGCCTGCCAAGTCCAGACCCGGAAGAAGGGTCTCTCACTCCATGCAGAGGCCTGGTGGACAATGGCCCGTCCACTTCTGCCCTTGCCGCTTGTCCTCCCCACTGTACTATGCAAGGCTTTGCCCTGAGCTTTCCTTTTCAGTCTTCACATGAGTTTTCAGCTTTCAGAAGTGGCCAGTGTGTCGCTTTCCATTGTAAATATATCAGTACCTTCTCAGTGGGTGCAGCGCATTACCTGGGCTGGGGAAATGCCTCTGCCTATTGGATGTTGATGGCCCTCCCTATCACAGGTCTGGGTCCAGCTTCCTGGGCCTGGCCATCCATCAGTCTTGCTTCAGAATCAAGAGACCAGTTGCAGAGTCAGGATGAGCCTGGCACCGCCAGCCTCCATCCTCCAAACCCTGCCTTATCCTATGCCAGCGTCCCTGCTGTCACTGCTCACCACTGCTGATCTTCCTTGGAAAACTTCTTCCCCTGGCCCAGCCCACTTGTGAACTAACCCTATGGTCCTAATGGGCAGGAAAATCTAAGATGTATGGTCGCAGCGTCTGTTGTGCTGGAACTCAGGGCTAAGTGGACTGGCGGATCATTCCATAGGGCCCTGAGCGATGCTAATACAGTGCTCTAACATTTCCCAATGCATTATCCAATCTTAGGACAGAGCATCAAATGCAAGGAGTCACAGATGAAGTAGTTGTGGCAGAGCAGGAGCAGGAAGGCTTCCAGGAGGAAGAGTCTTCTCCAGTAGGTCAACAGGAGCCAGTGTTTCTCCACCTCCACCTTCTGCACTCATTGGCAGTCACAGCTTCTTTCCTCTGAGAGGTCAGCATTAGATTCTGGCTCATGTTTCATTTTATTTTAAAGTCACTTATTTAAAAGCAATTTCCAGGATGTATTTTAATTAAGGATACTTGACAACTTTCCAGCAAAGCAGAGTTAAAGGCGATTTCCACTCTTAAACTCACCTGGCTGAGCTTACTGATTCTGGTCTCATGCATTATTTCCACAGAGCACTTTACTCGTTCTTTGGTTTTACTTGGTGGGTTTTGGAGCTGGAGCGTTAGGGGAAAGGAAGCCCCAGGCTGTGTGCAGAAGTAATTAGATGAGAAAAAGTACCCAAGCTATTCTGTTGTTGGCCAAATATTTTGACTATGTGTTGCACAGTGATAATCAACTTTATCTTAATTGCCTCTGCATTGAGTGAACAGGTTATAAATATTATGAATATAAAATTTTGTACTGTGACAGATTTTGACAGGGAGAATTTCAAAGATCCAGGGCCAAGCAAGTAGAAGCCCAGGATAATGATGGACCTGGGGGTTTCTTCCAGGTATTCACCATTCTGACCTCTGGATAGCCTAAGTCTTTATTTCCTCTCTGACCTCTGAAAGTTCCTGGATGTCTGGCCTCAGCTTCCGGGCAGCATGGCCATCAAGGGTGCCTTCCGTTCTACACCCCTACCCCAGCCCAAATCTGTGTGTTGCATCCTTCCTGGCTTTCACACTGGCCTGGCCACATTAAATCATAACCTACTAGTCAAGATTTCCCAACCCTGTTATTCCTTTAAGAGCTTCTATCAAAGTGACATTCTATGGTTATGGTTGGTGTATTGGTGTCCCCTCCCCTAAAGAAAGCCTCCTGCTGTCAGGGGGTGGCTTCTGGAGCTTGCGGTTGATTATTGTGGATGTGGGTGCTGCACCCACCTGGGGCAGGCAATTTGCCTTACGATGTAGGGAGCGGGGAGAGGTTGGCTAGTCGCCTGAGCTGCTTCTGCTCCCCTTGCTCTGGGTCTTTACATTTGCCTTTTCTCTTTGCTACCACCATGAAAGGTTACTGTTGGCCACGTGCCACTCTGCGTTGGAATCGGCAGAGTATGTACTTCAACCTCCACTAGCTGTGAGCTAAATAAATCTTCCTTTCCTTCATTTTGAGTGTTGGGCATTTATCCCAGGGAGAGAAGCATAACTGAAGACTTCTCTGCTTATTCCTGGGGTGTGGGGATGCAGGTGGGGGCGGGGGAGGGATGTCTCCTACTGCATGCATTGAAAACCGTCTGAGGAGAATTCATTATCCAAAATATCACCGATGCTGGGGAGGCCCAAGCTGCCTTTATGGAGCGAGGACTAAACGTGATAATGAAAGGTTGGTGTGAATGTGAACACACACCTAAGGGTCCACGAACACAGACGTACTCTGGACTTCATTTTGCTGCCTTCTGAGGTTGATGGGGTGGGATGTGCAGCTTGCTGTGAGCCCTCAGTCTCTGACCAGGTCCATCCTGTGTCCTTGCTCCATGGGTCAAGGTTTGCTTTAGGCAGCCACTCTTCACTGTGATTCAAGAATGGGGGGGTAACTTCACAGGGGCAGATGTCATACCACCTTTTGAGACTTAACTGCATCGCCTGTTGTTGTTTGGAACTCAGATTTAAAGACAGAAATTAATGAGCTATGTATCGTGGAGCTGATCACCGGCTAGGTGAAGCTCTACAAGTGTAGAAACTCATTTGTAGAGAGCCTAGCTTGCTTATTTCAGTTTTCTATGTTTTGAATGTGGAATGCCCTGAAGTTCATATTTTGAAATACTCCAGAGTGGTAAGAGGTGGGTAGTTTTGGGAAGGTGACTGAGTGGTGGTAGCAGAGCTCTGTTAGTGGGCTTAGCTCCCTGGGAACCCATCCTCTGTGTACACTGCATGTGGACACAGCTTCGAGGAGAGCCCTTCTGTGAACCAGAATGTGGGCCTTGAAAATAACTCTATAGTCACCTCATTTTAAGTTGTCTAACTTAAAGAAGCATGAGAAATAAATTTGTTTTTAAGCTATCCATATCACATGTGCATTTTAGTATTTTGTTATATGAGCTTAAATATTAAGACATTGTTTTTCATA
>PVJA010018442.1:0-15809 GCA_004027025.1 Myocastor coypus | reverse complement strand
ACATTCAGTAGAAAAGCACACTCAGGAAAACGTTACAGTATGGCTTCATCCACCTTGCTCCCTAGATGTCACAAGTTGTAACTTCTTTATGTTTGTCAAAGTCGAAATGGCCATATAAAGCGGATTCAGAACCTCAAAGCAGCCATGACTGTGCAGCTAAAGATACTCCCAAGAAAGGACTTCTGGGCTGGGGAGATAGCTCGGTGGCATAGGTGCCTGCCTGGCAAGTGCAAGGTCGCCAGTTGGTTCCCCAGTACCACATGCCGTGCTGACCCGGGCACCGGGTATGGTGGTGCATGCCTGTAATCACAGCACTGAGAAGGCTAAGACCAGAAGATCAGTATGAGTCTGAACTACTTGTGAAATAAATAATTAAGGACTCCCCGGTTCCCTCAAAAAGTGGCAAAAATGAAGAGGTAAGGGTGTCAAGTGTGTTTAAAGCTAGGGAATTGTCTTGGATGCGTTAATGTCAATGTATCTTTTACTGTAAAAGTTTTAGAAAACGTAAGCATTCCCTGTATTTTTAAATCACGCCTTTGTGTTTTGTGGGCGACACTAAAATCTCAGAGAACAAAAGCAAAAGTAAACAGGTGGGACCAAATCAAACTAAAGAGCTTCTTCACAGTGGAAAAAAAAATGGTGAACAGATTGAAAAGGTAAGCTATGGACTAGAAGAAAATATTTGCAACTTATGTATCAATAAAGGGTTAATATCCAAACTATATAAGGAATTCCCTTAGCTCTATAGCAGAAAACCCAAGTGATTTTATTAAAACACAGGCAAAGGACTTGAACAGACACTATCTTGTAGGGTACAAAAAGATGCCCAGTATCACCAGCCTTGAGTGAAATGAAAGTCATCCCTACTGTGAGATGTCACCGCAACTTTTTTGAGTGTCTATTGTCAAAAATAACAGGAGATAACAAGGGTTGCTGAGCATGAGGAGGAAAGGAATATTTGCATCCTGTTGACAGGCTTTATGGAAAACATTGCGGAGGTTTTTCAAAACACGTTAAAAAGATAGCTATCATATGACCTTGCCACTGGGTATGCATCCAAAGGAAATGAGATTTGAACTCCCATGTCTATTACAGCTTTATCTACAACTGCCAAAATATGGAAGCAACCCGTGTCCACCAATAGATAAGTGGATAAAGAAACTGTAATGGGCATACACAATAGAGTATTGATAATATGCAGGCTTAGGAGACAAGGAGATTGCGTCATTCGTGACAACACGGACAAATCTGAAAGACATTACACTCAGTGAAATAAGCTGGTATAAACAGGGACATCCTGAGTGCTTGCTCGCACTCGTATGAAATCTATGGAAAGCAGTCACAGAGGCAGTGCAGTAGGGGCAGAGAAGCGAAAAGGTTAAAGTCCTCAAAGTTGCGGTTATGTTGCCTAAGTCAAGAGAACCAACGTACAGCATGAAGATTATAGTTAATGATGTATTATAACTGGAAATTGGCAAGTAGTATAGACTTCAGGGGCTTCGCTAAAAGAGGCAATTATGGAAGGTGATGGGTGTGCTAATTAGCTTGGTCGTAGTACTTTCTGTACTTGGATATTAAAGCGTTCTATTGTACACCTTACACATAGCCAGTACAAATAAATTAAGATAGTCAATTTCTGATGTAAGATTCAAATGTTAGTCACAGTTCTTGTGTACTCTCCCTGCCCCTGGTCCCCATAGCACTGCTCACTCTTGGACATGTTGTCACCCATCTCCCCCACTAAAGGTGACCTTTATGACACATAACTTTGCCTGGTGTCCTTGGTGTTAGCTCTGGACACTTCTGGTCAACCTCCTCTTGATATTCATAGTCATTCCATAAAAATGATTCATAAAGGTGAGCCTGTAATTTCTGCTCTGCATCCAACCCTACTAACGCTGGCCTGGGTACAAACACTAACAACATCGCGGCATCCAGGGAGGAGATTGTAGCTCACCCTCCACAGACTGCAAATTATACAGAATCCAGGAAGCCATGAGAGTGAGGACATTAAATCCCTGTCCTGTACCATCTGATCAATGGAGCCACTGAAAGTCCTCCAGCTTGCACTGACAACAGTATTTATGCAAAAATAAGAATTGATTTATTTCAAGTTGTAGGTCTCTCCTAATATGCTTCCACTGCTGTGAAGCATGCACCTATCTCTGATGGGACAGTTTGCAAGGCTCTCTCCTCTTTGGTTTTCCCACTCTTCCTGTTTTCTCTGCTGCTGTCTCTCCATGAGGACAGCTCAGATCAGAATCTCTGGTAGGGCTCTGTGGGGAGGGACCCTTTATGACTGGTGTTTTTGGGGTTGTGTTAGGAAGATCTGTTGATCTTGGCTAGACCCAACCAAGCATCCAGGGCCTTACAGGGAGCAGTGGTGGGAACCAGGATCATTGGTCACTGGTCCCTTGATAGCTGCTGGTCTCCTGCTGGGGGCTGATTGCTCATGCTATGGAGCTGCAGGAGAGGACTGGTGAGGGCTCTTAGTGAGACAGGACTGATGGGAAATGCAGAGGTATGTGAAGGGAGAGTGAGAGAACGCAAGCTGCCTCACACTGTTATGAAGGCCAAGAGGACCTCGGTCTGCTGTTTGCAAGCTGGAATCCTGAAAAAGCTGAGCTGCAATTTAGTCTAAAAGGAAAGGGCCAAGGAGACCAATCATGCAACCTTCCTCATGAGAGTGAAGGTCTTGAGGACTGCGGCAGGAAGTGGGAATTTGGATGCTCAGAGCAGGGAGAGAATTCACTTTTCCTCCAGCTGATGCCCTGGATGGAGGGCCCCTATTTTGGTGAAGGCAGATCCTTTCCACTCAGTTCACAGGAATTTATCTCTTCACAGGAATATTGAGGAATCGTGCTTTGCCAGATATCCAGGCAGCTTTGAAGTTAACAGAGAAAGTTTATCACTGCAGTTGAATAGAAGAGGGGGTAGCCTCTGCCTCCTGCTTGGCAGGGGTGGTAGATGGCGAGCTGTTCATTGTCCATCTGACCCGAATCCAAGAGAGAACTCTAGGTAGGGACGAGGAGAAGATAAGTATTTCAGACATGTCAGAGGAGATCAAAAACATAGTAAATATTTACATTAAAATATTATGTTCATACATTGGCTTTCATCCCTATGTTGGTTACTTTCCTTGTTGCAGAGACAAAATACCTGACACCCAAAGTTAAAGGAGGAAGGAGTCATGAGAATTCAACCCATAGTCGGCTGAGCCCAAGCAAGAGTGGCGTGGCAGAGAAGAAACAGTCTACGATAAGCAGGCAGGTGAGAGCGCCATAACCGCTTTCTGTTTCCTGTATTGCCTGCGGGCTATCTCCCTAGCGCAGGTATAGCCCTCACACCCTTCATCCTAGTCAGAACTATGCCAATCCCATTGGTCAACTGAGTTAGCAATTGGCATCACACACTCTAGATTCAGGTACCTCGGAATATCCTCCGCCATGACTTCATGAGGCTTTGCGGGACCTCTGGACACAAACCACAACACTTTCTCAGAACACACGACCTCACTTCCAGCACAATTATCCCCTTGTGCATGGTTTTTCCTAGAGCAGTTCCAGAAGTCCTGTCTCGCCAGCGTCTCTAGAGGGTAGGATCGAAATGACAGCTGAGGTTGCTAGGAAGTCCCAGCCCATGGAAAGGCAAACTGGTGAACACACTGCAGTGACCTCGTCCACACTTTTCCTAAGTCACTGTGTGACTTCTGGATTGTCCACAAAGTAAAAATTACACTGAGAGGTAAATGGTTTCAGTTGATTGGAGGAACTGGAGCCCCCATAACAGTGCGGCTAACGACACTCAGGAAAGAGGTCTTGCAAAACTGCTTCAGAATGTGACGCAGCTCAGGGGAGGTAGCTCAGTGGCACGAGCACCTGCCTGGCAGGCATAAGGTCCTGTGTTCGATCCTTGACACAGAGAAAAAAAAATGACAGGAATGATGAATTGTGTTTGAAGTGAAGGCGGAGGCGGAGTGAGAGCTGGGGGTGGGACTGAAAGGCAGGCGGGCAGGGCCAAGCAGAGAGCCTCCTCACCCTCATCCCCGACAGCCTGAGTCCCCACAATGAGGCTGGTAACCAGGAGGCCGAGAGCAGCACCCACCAAGGGCTGGTCTGTGGGAAAGCGCCTTCAGCAGCAGAACCAGGCAGGCCACCATGACCCAGAACTCCACGTCCATCCGCTCCTGCGGTGAAGCCCAAGCTGGCCAAGCTCTGCGTGCCCATCTGGCCTCCCTGTTGTCTTAGGGAAGAGGAGGAGGACGAGCCACAGCTCCTTGGAGAAACTAGCTTCACCCTAGTCAGTGAGGAGCCAGCCGTTGGCGGGGAGGGGGAGCTGTGACAGCGAAGTCTCTTAATGGGAGCAGAAAATGAAGGAAGGCTGAGGAGCCTGTCAGCCAAGTGCCTCAGTGCGCCCTGCTGAAACTTGGGCTTGTTCCCCAGTTTGGTGGATTATTGCTGTCTTTGGAAGCCTTTTATTTTTCTCCCCTCCGTATTTTGTTCCTTCTCTAAAGACGTGGCTTTGCTTGGTCTGGTGGGGCTCCAGTCCCACCACCAGCTGCTTTAAAACTTCCCGACCTCTTTTTACTTCAGAGTCTTTTTTTTTAAGTAGACGTAAAGGGGAAGGGGAGGGGGAGGGGCAGGGTGTAGACAGTAAGCCATACTGCAGCTGATTTGGAATTTGCTAGGTAGTTATAGAGCTAGATCTGTGGGTCTATGTGCATGTGTGTGTATTTGTATACATGCATACCTAGGGTCACTACTTAGGTTTTACATCAGGAGCTGGGAGAAAAAAAAAAAAAAAAAAAACCTGTACCGTTGTCTGTCTTTTATTTGTAACATGAAAAATCTCACATTTGTGCCACCCTCTGCCCTCTTTTTTAAGCAAGTGTTACTTGTGCTGGGGGAAAACTTGCTGTCGTTGTGATTTTAAAACTTTAAAATCTGGAGAAGGAAAATAAATAAATTAATTAAATACATATATCATATAAGTACAAGTCACAGGCTTGACTTCTTAAAATCACTTCAACATCCTAGGTTGTGTCCTCCTTACTGTGTCATGGTCTGGAATGGCCCGTATGTGCTGAGTCATTCCGAGCCCCTGGAATCCGTGCTTTCTGGTGTGGCCAGATCTTGAGACAGAAGAGAAGAAAGGGTCACTTGGGGATACTTCCAGGGCAGAGCAATGGGCAGACAATGGTTCTTTAGTTTTCACATTGCTGCATGGCCAGGTGGCTTTCCAAAAGGAGAAGAAACTATTAGGCTGCTTTCAGTTAAGGAGTACATGAAGCCTTCCTGTCTTGCAGGCAGCCGGGCCAGGGACCCCACATCGTGCCTGTGCCTGTGGCTATCCACGGTTGCAGGCGTTCCGGCAATCACTCTGCTTAGGAGTCTGGGTGTTCAAGGCTTTTCCTTTATCCTCTAAATTATGGCCAGACTCAGAGTAGAAGTCACTGCTGGTTAATTCACACTATGACAGTTTTGGCAGCCCAACCTAATTCTGTAACTGTCGGCTTTTATTTGCCAATGTGCCAAGCCTTTATTTGTTGTTATTATGAAACCAAATCTCCGAAACTCTAAATGCTTAATATTTTGAAATTTCAATTATCTGTTGTGATTGTGGGCCAGCTGCCCTCACATGTGCGTCCGGTGGGAGCCGGTGGTAAGCTAGTGTCTTCTGAAGCGAGGGCTCGGTGCTGTTATTTGCATGGGAGGCCGTTTCCATGAGCAGACAAGTGTCTGTGTGTGTGTATGTGTGTGTGTGTGTGTGTGTGTGTGTGTGTGTGTGTGTGCGAGTGTGGTCAGAATGCAAAGGCCCTTTGAAGCAATATTTCATGCTGGGATCTGGTTGTTAGTTTTTGTTTGTTTGTTTTGTTTTGTTTTGTTTTAAACTGGGGATAGAACTCAGGACCTCGCCCTTGCCAGGCAGCCACTCGTGTCTCTGAGCTACGTCACCAGCCCCTGGGTGCTAGGTCGAATGAGTTTCTGGCAGGCAATACAGGGCGGTTGCACCCACACGCTGGGGCAAAGGCCTTCTGAGGACCCAAGAGTCCTATAGTTTTGGGGCGGCTGCCCAGATGTGACCATGCCTTGTCCTGGGTCTTGGTAGTCTGAAAGTCTTCCAGGTCCCCGATGGACCCCTCCAGAGATAGGATATCTTGGTGAGCAATGGCGCTTGGTGATCTTGGGGCATGTATTAAAATACATGTTTGCAGATTTTAATTGCGGTATTTAAAACCAAATTAATGTGCCTATTTACATAGTAATAAGAGCCATCAGTTGTGGTTTCCAGAAGGATTCAGAGTCTATGCCATCATCCCTTCAGCCTCCCTCTTGTTGGGCTATCCCTGCTATCCCCTCACCTGGTCAATAAAAGGATCCAAAGGGATTAAAACCTAACGCCGTGGATGGAAACGGGAGCAGAGCCCCACGACCAAGTTCTCAGTAGAAAAGACCCCAGCCTGCAATGGCCATCAGTAACTGAGAGAGGGGACGAAAGGGTATTAAGGAGGAGCAGCGCACGCTGCAGGAAGCTTATCCACCACGGCTGGTAGCGGGACTGGCCCTGTAGTCACTGTTCGCAGGTGTCCTATGGGCCCTCTGCTTTATTCTCACACCAAGCCTGTGAGATGGAGTGCGTGTGTCATTTCTCCTGGACTGAGTAGAGAAGCATAGATTGATTAAGCCATAGCCAAGCCATAGCTTGAGGTCCCATAGCCAAGTAGAAAGAGAGGCATAAATCTGAATAAGTTCTCTCCTTCCTAAGCTCCAGCTTTGCATTTCTGTGCTGGAAAATACTTGAGAGTATGATGTGGAAGCTGGACTCCAAAAAAACCTGTCTCTCTCTTTTTTATTTTATTTTTTTTAACCAGCAGATGACGGTTCCCAGGTCCCCCATCTCTGCCTATTTGTCCTTGAGAGAGGTGGAGACTGGGCTAGGATAAAGGCCAGGAGAAGTGCGCTCCTGTTGAGCTGCAGGGTTTCCCCAGACTAAACTTACCTTTTGCTCATTCAAAAGCATAAACTTTCAGCCGCACTCCTTGTGTTAGTTTCAGTGGGAACAGCGAGGTGCTCATTAGTGCGGACGTGGGCTAGACCACGGTGGCTCCACAGTGCGCTGAAGATTCCATCGTCATCTGCCATGAGATTCATTCTTCAAATGATGACTCTTTATCAGACACTCATGGGTCCTTTTTGATTAGCTTAGAGCACTAGCTATTAGAAGGATTATGGGTAATGGGGACTTGCATCACACGGGCCTGTCTTAGACTCACTCACTGCCCACTATACAACTCAGGGTGCAGGGCACAGTGGCAGAAGTTCAGCTTATGAATTGCTGCTGCTTCTTGTGTGCCAGTGTAGCTTATCAATGGCGGCACATGTGGAACACGCTTACCCAGAAAAGACGAAGGGCATGAGGCATGATTACTAGGCTCTCACCTAATGTACACCTGCAGTAGTCTTTGGGGGAATAGCAAGTGGAAACTGGGCAGCCCTTGAGGCCTGTGCTCCTCCTGCCACATGGGCAGATGATTCTGAAGACCTATAGAAAAAGAAGCATAAGATCCTCTGTTCAGGATCAGGGTCAGAAATGCCAGGGGTGCTACCACCCACTCACTGAGGCTGGCCATCCCATTCCTGATAAATATGAACAGAGCTCACAGCTAACAACCAGAGCGCAACCTATGGAAGACCAGTCCTCAGTAGCAGACTGGGTTGCTTGGCTCCTCCAGCAGTCTCTGGGATGAGGCTGAGGGAAGGGTGAGATGCCCAGCCTTGGGCATGTAGTCCAGTTAGGAAGACTTTGATTCTCTCAGACAGCATGTGCTTGAGTTCAGAATATTTTCATCCGTACCCTCCAAGTGATGCAGAGAGAGCAGGGATTGTGGGCAGAAGCTCCCTTCCTCAAAGACCCTACCCCAACACTACCCCGGGGCTCTTTCCTCAGCCTTCTCCTGGACCCACTCTGAATGCTAGCTCTGCTCTTTCCCCCTCCCGCAGGAGGTACTGATCTTCAGGGCTTGGGTCTACCTGGAACGACACAGGAGAGAAGTTGGGCCTCGCGTGGGTCTCTGCCTATGCAGACCCAGCTGAACCGGGCTGATCTGCTCCGCAGCAGCAATGCCTCGTCCTCACATGACCGGTGGGGCTCACCTTGGGCTTGTGCCAGCCTTCCCTCCAGGGCACAGCAAGCCCACAAGTGACTGCTCAGCACATCAGCCACCCCCGCAATACATGGCACCAGCACTGTCTCCAGCTAGGCGCCAGGCCAGGCCTTGAGGATAGAGCGACGAACAGGGTGGTTTATACTGGCCAGCAAGGTCCCCTCAGAGCTGGGCAGCAGATGGCATCCAAATCCAGATGGTGACCCCAGCTGCTTAAGCAGATAAGCCATAAAGACTCACCCAATGAAAGTTTATTACCACTTCTGCTACTGCCCATGTGGATGGGGTGTGGGGAGGGGGAGGAAAGCTCAGCGGCATGTCCCAGGTGCCATCCAACTCAGAGGTCATCCAGCCTTACCAGTCTATCAGTTACTCTTCTCTCATTGCGTGGACACATAGCTGACATACAAAATGAGGGAAGGAAGGGTTTATTTAGCTCAGTGATTGGAGGTTTCAGTCCATATTCAGCTGGCTCCAAGGCAGAGTGGCACATGGCAGAGGGAAACCTTTCATGGCAGCAGCTAAGAACAAAAGCAGAGAGAGGTAGCAGCAGCTCAGACAGCTACCTTCTCTTCTTTTACATTGAAATGCAAACCACCTGCCCCAGGGGAGGTGCAACACCTATACCCACAATAACCAATTACAAATTCCACAAGCCTTCAAGTGACTGCATGAGGCTTTGGGGAGACACCTATATACAAACCATAACATTCTGCCCCTGGACCTGCAAAGACTCATGCACATCCCTTTATGCAAAAGACATTCTAGTCCATCTCCAAGAGTTGCCAGTCCCAATAGTTTCAGCATTGCTGAAAAATCCAAGTTCCAAGTTTCTGTGAGTCTCTGTACAAATGAAAATTTAAACACATTCAACATTCAAAGGCAAAAGATACACATTACCATTCCAAAAGTTAACACACAGCAAGATACCAAGCATTGGGACCAATGGAAGTCCAAAATCCAGAAGGGCCACCACTAAATCCTATAGGTCTTTATGGAACCTCTGAAGCAACCTGTGGCAAATTGTAAGCTCCATGTGGCTCTGCCCCTACAGCATGCTTGATAGTTGTAGCTCTCATGGTTTCTCTCTTAGACTGGCTTTGCTCCCTCTTTGAAGTTTCCTTGAGATGATTCATGTTCCTGGCTTTTTCAAACTTCTGGGGTTTGCACTGAATAGGCTTCTCATTCACAGCTTTACACAGTGCCCTCTCAGGGGCATAATTCCTGGCCTCCCAGGCCTTCTGCAATCTAGCTGGAATCCTTCTTAACCTCTGAACTGTTGCATTCTCAATGTGCCTAAAACCACTGCCATGTGGATGATGCCAAGGTCTGCTGCCAGGTGGAGCCATGTTTCCTTCTCTCTTGGCTATAGGGGTTCAGTGCATGGATCACTGAGCACTCTGACCCTGAATCTGAGGAATAAATTCTCCATGCCTGCACCATTCTGGAACCTGGTGTGGTGGCTACCACTATTCTGGAACAAGAGGCTCAGTAGCTTTCCCCACAAGGCAAAGTTCCTGACCTTAGCAATTCTGAGGCTGCAAAGGGTGGCAACCTGCCACCTCCTGTGATGCCCTCAGGCCATCTTTTCCATTCTCTGGTTCCTTCTCAGTAATGGAGATCCTCTTAGCTCTATCTTTGCTGTCCAGAGTTTTATTGGCACTTCCTTTCTGGCCAAGATCACAACATTTTAAATCCTCCTGCGGATCTCCTTGCTTTTGATTTGCAACATAAATCTGGCTAAAAGCCCCCAGTAGCAGTCATGCTACTGCCCCCAATATTTGGCTGCTTTGAAATACCTTTTTAAAGATCCATCAGTCCGCCATGCTTAAACTCACTCTCAGGCAAAGTCTCTGGACGCAAGCAAAATGCAGACAACTTTTCTCCCAATTCAAAACACAAATGACTCGGAGTCCAACAACCAGTACAGTCCTTCTTCCCAGCAGAAATCTCCCCAGTCTAGTCTTTACAGGCTGGCTTTCATCAGCCTTCAGGTCTCTTGAGCCCTCACCAGAATCTCCCCTACAGTAGAGCCAAAGCTCTTCCATCTCTTAGTAAGTAGGCAACATCTCTGAACCTTTCCTATCTCTTACCAAAAGCCATCTCCAAACACTCATGATTCACATGGTCAAATTTAGACTCAGCAACAACTCCACTGCTGCGGTACCAAATTCTCTCTTAATGATTCTTCTCTCATTGCTGGGAGAAATACCGGAAATCAAAATGAGGGAAAGAACAATTTGTTTAGCTCACAGTTATTGGAGGTTTCAGTCCATATTCAGCTGGCTTCAAGACGGAGTGGCACATGGCAGAAGGAAACTTTTCATGGCAGCAGCTAGGAGCAAGAGCAGGGACAGGTAGCAGCAGTTCAAGCAGCTAATTTATGTTCCTTTACATTGAAATGCAAATCACCTGCCCCATGGGAGGTGCAATACTCACACCCACAATAATCCATTACAAATTCCAGAAGCCACCAAGTGACTGCATGAGGCCTTGTGGGGGGCACCTTTATACAAACTATAACAACTAGTAACTGGGCTGGGAACAGGTGAAGAATTTTCGAGGGAGAATATGCAGAGCTTGGAAGGAGAAGTCTCTTTGTGACCATGCAGATTCCTAAGGGTGGAAAGAGGACACAGGTGGCACTCCAAGGTGACAGTGACCCACATTCCCCAAGGGTGGGGAGCAAAGGATCACAGCTCTGCTGCAACTGTCTGCAGCTGGCTTAAGAGGGCAGGACACCCAGGGAGCCTGTTTGCTTCCAGAATTTAGATCCGTGGTTGAAAAACAACAAAAGATGCTCTCAAACAGTCCATCGCAGAGATCCAGAAGGCAACGTTTGTAAATTATCACCAACCCTGTGACATGGGAGTGGAACTGGGGTCAAGGAGTAGCGCCAATGGTGTTTCCTGAACAGGAATCTTGCGGTTCTATGGATGGAGCAGTTCTGCACCCCCTTTTCTTTCTTTGTGTTCGTCTGCCTTGTTATCTGAAAATTTTCTTAGCAATATTCCAGGGTTGGTATATTTCTTTGTTTCACTTATTCTTTCCTGTGTGCATAGATTACGTTTTTCAGCAGCATCTGCTGTGAATTTTAATTACGATGCTCAACTCCAAGGGAGCTTCACAGAGCAGCCTGAGTCGTTAGCAATCCAGGGTCGTGTTTGCGGCGCAGAGAGAGGTTGCGGAGTGCATCTGGAGACTTGGAAGCCAGACAAGGCAAATAGAATCCAACAGTTCTCCTCTTGTCTCACTGCCCCTTTTTAAGAGACCTGTGTAGTAGGGGACTGCTAGGCATAAAATTATTTTTTTGGTTTTTGTTTTTGCCAGTAATTGTTCTTTGGTTCTTCAAGGCAACATCACAAAGCCTCAGTAGCTTTTACAGTAGCAGTTGTGGAGTTTGTAGCTGGGCTGAAGGGAAAAGTGCATTGCTGTGTTTGGATGTTTCAAACTGCAAAGATAAGCTTATTATAAAATGTCACAAAAGTTGTGCTGCTCTTATTTATTAGCCTAGACAGAGCTCCCAGGGCACATAGGATCGATGTGCGTGGATCCCCTGAGGTGCGCTCTGCTGCTGTCGCTGGGGCTTCTGCATCATTTAGCAAGGCAGCCTGCAGCATTCTGCTCCCCTATGTGAGTCAGGTGAAGCAGCAGGTGCCGCTGGGACTAGGATCTGGTCTTCCATTTGGACCAGATGAGCAAAGCCCTCTGTCCCCACTGAGCACATTCCTGACAGAGCAGGTTTGGTCTCTGTTCCTCATTATAGGAAGCCAGCACTGTGAACACATTTTATTTCCGAAGCAAAACTACTGGCCATAAACCCTAAGTATGTGATGACATTTGGCTGCCACAGCAGGTTAAAAAGGAATTGAGAGTTGGAATGTTGGGATTATACCCTTTGGAGCTCTCTGTCCCAGGCCGACTCTGGGTATATGGATGCCCAGGCTGATGTCCTATAAGTATACACTAAGGGATAGGAATGGGTGATTGCTACTCTTGGGAACTTCAGACCCCCTACCTACTCAGGGATGTTGCTATTCCTGGCCCCGAGGCCTACAGCAAGCAATAACATTTGTATTTGTGGGCTGGGATAGTGTCCAAGGCACAGATAGAAGTCCATCCTAAAGCAGATGTTAGAAAATATTTGTCAAGTTGTATTTGACTTTTTGCTGAACACATTTAGTTAGGTTGCCAAGGGCCTGCGGGCTTTTGGTCTGTTGCGGCAGCATAGGAGGGTGCCTACCACAGGCAGTGCGAGGGAGATGACAGCTGTCCCTGCCGGTCATGCCATACTTCCTTAGTGGAACTGTGCCCCCACTGCATGCTGGGACTTGGTCCATTCCAGGTCTTAGGCAAGGAAGTGGACTATAACATGAAGGCTCAGAGTGAGGTGAATAACCATCTTCCAGATCTGGCCAAAGTCGGGGCTGGGCTTACCTGTCTGTGGGCCTGAGTGGTGGCACTGGCTTTGCCATTTTGACCCCACGGTAATGTAATCTGGGACCCATGGGGCCATCCCTGCTTCCTATTCATTGATCTCTGTGGATAGCAAGGTCCCATCTGTGTCCGCCCTGACTTCCTTGCTACGGTTCTTTCACTCCTCTTGAGTTTGAATCCTAGGCCTTGGTGACATCAGAGGACACATGAAAGAATGCTCTGGAGTTGGCGGTCCCATATTGTCTCCTGCTTGGCCTGTGCAGCTCTATGTGTTCCCAAGAGTCCGGGCACATGCTTGGTTATGGTAATCTAGGTTTCTGCTGTCTCTAGGCATCCTGCCTGCTCTGTGAAAGTCACTGGTTGGGAGGCGTAGCCCTCTGCCTATGCACAGTGGGCAGGAAAGAACCTTGCAAATGACGACTCTCTTGCCTCAGGTCGAGTACTGTACAGGTTCAGTAAGTGGGTGGTGACACTGATCTTCTTAGAGCGGCCTCCTTAGAAAGTGAAGAAATGAGACAGGGAGAATTTAGGTTCCTAGGTGCCTCTCATTGATCCTAGAGCAAAACAAGGCTGATTCCTAGGCTTGCTGAGCTGTGGTGTATGGAGGTAATTTGTCCTCTGGGTGACATCGTTCTAGAGGCACTTTCTGAGCAAGGAAGCTCCTAGAGGTCCCTTTGAACAAAGTAGGAAAAGAGAATGCAAAACTCTCCCCGTATATGGGTCATCATGGAATGCCCTGAGTTGCTGTTAAGGGATCAGGCTTCTATGCCATTGACCTGGACTGCTGGGCTAATAGCAGCTATAGCGACCCAATAGCTCTGGCCCTATGTCTAGTCTTTTGGCTGGTTTCCACCCACTGGCCATCCAGGCCTGGCCTACGGGAAGGAGTGCTCTGAAGAAAGCATGTACTCCAGGGCAACCGGGCACTGCGGTCCGGCCCTACCACCTGGTGCTATTTGCACACTGCTGTTGATTTCTCAGGGCTCACCCACCTCTTCACAGAGGGGAAGTTCCTGTGGGTAGCTTGCTGCAAACCAGCAATTCAGATGGGTTCAGGAAACTAAGCAAAGACCAAAGCTGGCTGTTTCCTACACACTGTACTCTATTTTTTTTTTTTTTGTTTTTTTAGTTCATACGTATATAAATTCACAATGCATAAAGACATAGTATCAGTTCTTGATTCCAAGTCCCAAATAATTGCAAGTAACAGCATCATCCAAGGTTAAGTGGATCATTTGGAGAAAAATCATCCCTGTCCATTTCATGAAATGATTCACTTCTAGAAAATTTTATTTCTAAGCATAATATACGTCTCTTACAATGCAAATTATTGTAACATTTCCATTGATTGTACATCTTTAACAATGTAGAAAATTTTAATCCTGAAGAAACTTTTCTTAATGTTTGGAGTCCATGGTGACTGGAAATTGAAATAGAAAGTTTATCTAGGCAGATGTGTATCTCTATACATATAGTGTCAATATTCTCATGCATAGAAGTGTGACAGGCTGATACAATTTTAAGTATACACAGCTACTCTATCGGGATAAAATTCTGTGAACGAAGAGAAATGAAAGTACAAGTTTAAGAGAAAAAATATGTACAATTTCTGTTAAAGAACTAATTAGACCTCCATTTGATGCATTTAAGCCTAATATAATGGCTTCATATGGAAATCCTAATGTTCATAATATACTAAAATTTCCATCTGGTTCCATTTGTTGAGAAACAAATACTGTGAGAGAACATCTTCTGTCAAAACAGAGAGAAAAAGGAAGAAGAGTTAGCCCAACTTGTGCTTTTCTAATAGTCCCAATTCCTCTCAAAATATGACACACTTATAGCCTAACCAGCTCTTCAAGGTCTTATCTTCTATTACTGTTATAAAGGCAATTCCATTTTAATAGAAGACCAGGAAAGAACACACATCCGAGTCATAACGCAGAGCAGTTAGCTGCTAAGGGGCATCTGATCTCTCAATCCCTACTGCTCCCACCTGGCAAGGCGGGCAGAGGAGTGGAGCAGTATGTGCTGGTGCCGGGCAGGGGCACCTTCCAGGAGTACCACGCCAACCTCCAGTGGTTATGTTCCTACTTTTTATTTTAACCAACCTTTTCAAATTTTAAACTTGTTTCTCATTTACAGAAAAGGAGTAAAGATATACAAAATGTTGGAAGATATTTCAATTCCAGTTTCCCTTACTACAGCATCTGGTGTTTTTATGTATGTTCTTTGTCATGCCTCATCACCTTTGTGATATAGTATTGCTAATTAAAGTGTCCCTAGTCTTAACCCAGTGGCCTTTCCCTGTCTCAAGGTTCTGTTCAGGATCCCATGTTACATTTAGTTGACCCATGTCCTTGGTTTTGATTTTTCTCAGATCTTCCTTGTTTTGCATGATCTTGGCAGTTACGGAGAAGGAGACAGGTATTTGGTAGAATATCTCTCAACTGGAATTTGTTTTTCCATAATAAAGATGGGTTATGGATTTGGGGAGGAAAGCTACAGGGGGAAAGGGCTACTTCTGTCAGATCATATGGGAAACATACCCTCCTTGCTTGGTCTCTCTTCTGCTGACGTCAGTACTGATCACCTGACTGAGGTCTTTCAGTCAGATTTTTCCACTTGAGGCTGGTTCCTGGAGTGGATACCTGGTGAAGGAGACAGACACCAGGCCATGGGCTGGGCCTCTACCCCAAATCTAGGGCTCTGGACTCTGAATGGCCTACTGCTCCTTGTTAACAGTGAGCCCACTCTGTTCTTTGCTGTTCCTGGGACTGAGAAACTGTGCGAAGCCCAGAAAAATGGCTGGTTCCTTGTGAGAACTTGTGTGGCACAGCGAGGAATATTCCTGGAACCATCATGTGACTCTGCATATTGTTGATGGATGGGCGGTTTCACTGGTCCTCCTTGGCTTGGGCCCATCAACCCACCCTGGCACTAAGGCAGAATGACTTCTCGTACAGTGAAGAGATGTCAAGTGGACCACTGCTGATAACTCTCCCCATAAAATCGCTATAAACTTTTTGCTCAAAGTCCTTTAGCAATCTACTTTGGAACTGCCTTTGATTTAAGCTTCGATTTGCAGGGTTGTGTTTACAAAGAAAATGTGCAAAGAAACATTTTCTTCCCACCAAGTACAAAACAAGACTATTTTCTTTTTTTTTTTTTTTTTTTTTTTTTTTTTTTTTTTTTTTTTTTTTTTTTT
>PVJA010018441.1:17175-40073 GCA_004027025.1 Myocastor coypus | reverse complement strand
TTATATATATATATATATATATATATATATATATATATATATATATATGAGAGCAATAGCAATGAGATAGTTTCATATCAGGTTAGAAGGCCAGATACAATAATTAATACATTGCATATAGTTGTCTTCGTCATAGTTGTTCAGAGTACAAGATGAAGACATAATTTCTTGTCTAAACATCATTAGTACAGATCTTTCTTTTCATTGCACAAAGAGAAAGTAGCTGTATATATAGTCCAATGGCCCATAACAGTAGTGCATTATCAGCTGTTGACTTGAGCTTTTTATAACTCAGTATATTAATATGCCTTTCCTTTTTATATCTCATGGTCAGACTTTTCTCCTAGATGGTTAAAACCAAGATAAAGCAAGACTTCTATCACAAAAAAAGTGTAACTTTTGTGTCTGACAAGATCAGTCAGGTCACCTAAGGATTTATCCTGAAACCATGTGCTGCAGTTTGCAGAACTTTTTCAGTGTCAGCTATCTGGATGAATCATGGCAGTTGCTCGATCAGTTTGCTTTCTGTGAAAGCCTGAGAGAATATTTTCTCTCTAGGTGACTTCCCTTAGGCACACTATACATCATCCGTCACTTCTGTGGCCCTATAATCTCCTTGAACAGGAAATTTGGGACTCCACTGAGTTATAGGCTGTTACAGTACAGGTTCTTTTATGTCTTGTGTCCTCACTGACTTTGAAGGGCTAGAGCCAAAATATTGGCTATTCTTGTAGCCTTTCTTTTTCTCTAATTATTTGGTTTGCCAACTTAAGTTATTAACCCTCCAGAAGAGAAGCTTAATGATATTGTTCTTTATAACAGAGAAACTTGAGCTTAACATCACTATATTTCTGCATACCAAACACTTTAGACGTAACATGAAACAGGTATTTTCCATCAATTGTTGATATTCTAAACTTTAAATCCCTATAGAATGTGAAAAAATTGCATATTATTACTCAGAAATTTAGGAAATTAACTATTTACAAAATTGTAACAGTACATTTCTATAGCATTTTTTCCTTGTCTCATTCTCTTTTATTACCTTTTTTCTTTTTTTTTAAACATTTACTTGAAAGTATAGCAATAATTGATATGACATTATAAGCAGTGTATAATTAGAAGACCAGAATGATAAGTATTCCAAACATGGTTTTAGTATAATACAATGCTATCATCAGTGTATTTGCTTAGTTCACAGATATCAGTATAAATGTATATATAGTTAGTCAGGGTGCAAATTCTACCAATTACCTGCTAGTTTTAAAATCTGTTGGAGGCCGGGCGTGGTGGCGCATGCCTGTAATCCCAGCACTCTGGGAGGCTGAGGCAGGAGGATCGGTGTGAGTTCGAGACCAGCCTGGGCTACAAAAGTGAGCTCAAGGCCAGCCTGAACTGCATAGTGAGACCCTGTCTCGAAAAGACAAAAAAAAAAAAAAAATCTGTTGGAGAACAACTGGGTCCCTGACCGCGCAGCCCGCGCCGGGCCTCCGACGCCCGCGCCTCTGGTCTCCCCACCCCGTATACACCCCGTTCCCAGCCTCCCTCGCTCTTGGTGGGAATCAGCTCAAGAGCTGTCCCTAGAAGCGTCCCCGTGCACCTGCGTGTCCATGCAGGGAAAGCTGGGAGGAAATCCGAGCTGTGGAATTAAACCAGAATTTAACACTCAAAAAAAAAAAAAAAAAAAAAAAATCTGTTGGAGATTTTTAGGACCATTGTCTTAACCATCTTTTGTATATAAATGCATGGTTTTGCCCCTGCCATGTTTCTTAATTTTTCTCTTAGCTCTCTCATCATTGTTTAATCCTTAAATTATTGCTTTCCATTTAATTATATTATACCTTTCCATTTGTGTTTCTTCTTTTGAGTTCTTATGTTAGGGAGACTATATGATATTTATACATGTAGGTCTGGTTTATTTCTTATAAGTATATCATTTATACTTATATGTTCAAAATACAGTCACTTATATATGAAGGCTTCGAGTGTATCGTTCTTTATAGCTGAGTAACACTTCACTGTATACAACACTACATCTTTTCAATCATTCTTCAGATGATGGGCATTTTGGTTGTTTCCAACATTTGGCTATCACAAATTGGGCTGCTATAAACATAGGTGCACAAATATCACTATGATAAGATGTTTTCAGTTCTTTTGGGAAAATTCACAGTGGGGGATAGCTAGATTAAATGGCATTTCTAGTCGGAGTTTTTTTTCTGTATTTTTAGGGAAGGGTCTACAGGCTGCTCTGGGTCTCAATTACAAGATTGGACTCAGTTATCTGCCTGTTTACAGCCTCCCAAAAGCTGAGGGTATGGGTGTACACCACCACACCAAGTCTCAATTGCTGTCTCAGTGTGCAGGGCTAGAGGGGGCGAGAGCGGCAGGCCCCTCTTGCTTATATGGCAAGCCCTGGAATTGAACCCCAGGCCTCTCTGCCTGCTTGCAGGTCCAGCTATTTGGCTGGCCCTTATTTTTCTCTTGAGAAGATGGAGACCCCCAGGAAAACTGGCCCACCCAGGAGAAAGATATTAGCCCATTCTACAGGCATGGATCCATTTTTTTTTTAAAAAAAATAGATAACTGATGGGCCAGGCAGATAGTTCTGCAGTATAAGCACCTGCCTGGCAAGCGCAAGGAACCTGGTTCCATCCCTGGTTTTGCATGCCGTGCTGGCCTGCAACTCTGGGAGCTCCGAGGCAGCCGCCAAGACCAGGTATGGTGGTGCATGCCTATAATGCCAGCTCTGGGGGTGCCCAGACAGGAAGATCACTAAGAGTCTGGGCTGCATAATGAGACCCTGTACCAAATACAGAAAAAAAAAAGATAATTTAAATTAAAAAATATATATATCTAAATAGATAATCTTTAGATTCTCTAGATCTATTCCTTCGTCTTGGGATGAGATTTTTGCTCTTCACTCTCTTAAGTCAATTATGGACTTTTAGTACTCTCGAAGAATTTTGGATGTGATAGGTCTGAAAGCAAAAGAGCTGCATTTAAGCAAGGAAGTGCCGATGCAGATCAAAGTGGGCGACTGAATGTGTCTCAGAGGGGGAAGTTTTATCAAAAGTTCAAATTTTCATTCTTGTCTCCTTATCTTCTGTTTTTTCTACCTTATTTCATTTCCATCTCTAAGACTTTGCTCTCATATACTTAAGAGTGTGCAAAAGGCCCGATGCTGTATCGTTCTGTTTTTAAACTGCATTAGGCTGAGGAAGTGCGCTGACCTTGCCCAGCCAGGAATCAAATGCCTCGCCCCTACTAAAGGAGACAAAGGAAGACGTGATATTGGATGAATGCTCACTTGTTGGTACTCCGGAAGAGAGCCAGGACACTAGCAAGTCACTGACACTAACATTTCATTTAATAACCTTGCTAAACAACCAGGGCCATCAAATATTGATGACAATAGTCCTCCAAAATAGGAGAGGTCAGCAATGTTTGGATTAACCTTTTATCTTTAATGTTAATCTTTATCTGTTTTGAGATACTTATTTAAATATAGAAGGTAGAATTTAAGAACACACAGGCTCCTCCCTGTTCTGCCAACAGGAAATCTGACATCTCTTACTTAAATTGCAATGGTGAACGAATGCACTCAATAATACAACTTTTTCTTTTTGACAACTGGACACTAAATTGCACTATCCTTTTAGAGCATCACTTGGGACTTGGCTGACTTTGAAAGTCAGGGACCAAAATATTGGCTGTGCTTTTGTCCGTTTAGACTGGTTAATTTTTTAATTTTTATTTTAAGTCTCTAAACAGGACATATTGTGGGGGAAAGACCTAAACTATTAAGAAAGTTTTTGTTGAGAAATGTACATTTGGGTGAAAAAGGTAATTTCTTTTTCTGGAGCCTCTTCTGTTGCTGCCCTAAAACTGGATCACTTCCTCCCTCCACCTAATGTCAGTCTGGCATGCTTAGGATAATTTTGGCCCCCAGTTTATCTATCTATAAATGTCTGTGGCCTTAGGTTTTCTTCATTTTCAGCAGTTCGAGGTACCCAAATGGATGGAAAAATAAGAGGTATTCTTTGTGATGGAGAGCAGTCTCCTAAGGTGCTTCCTCAGGTCAAAAACAGTAGAAAGGAGAAACAAGAGATGAACTGCTTCAGAGGTCAGGGGTAGGGGGAGTGGGAAGAAATCGAGAAGCCTTTAGAGGGACTTTATCTTTGTTGTTCTGACACCTGTTTTACATCATGGCTGGCTCAGAAAGAGAAAATCACCAGACTGGGCCTCAGGAGGCTGTCTAGATTGAAATAAGGAACCTAGCCCATCCTCAACACAAGACAGGCATGCAGGTTCAGACTCATGTCACAGGAAATAATTTTTAGAATGTTTCAGTAATAAGACCAGGAGGGGTTTGTTAGGCAGAAACTCAAAGGTACAGACTCAGAGAAATAGAGTTTGAGTCCTCATGATGGAGGGGGGCATTGCATTATTTTCCAGAATGGGAAATATTTATGTTTCTCTTGAGTGGGTAGAAACCACAGGGAAAGGTGGACTAATGTTCCCTAGAAGTGTACTGGTCCACATTATAGGTCAAAGTTTAAAACAAAGGTTTTTTTTTTTTTTTTTTTTTTTTTGGTGTGGCTGGTTCATTCTATCCTGGGAGAGGAGGGGCCTCTTGAAGTGGTGCCAGGGATCAAACTGTGGTCCCTGGGCACTTGCCTAAATTTGCCCAAGCAGGCACTTTTAGACCACTGAGCTATCTCACTGGCCCCTAAAAAAGTTTTGAGTACATGTTTGTATCACATATCACATAATGATTACATTCATTGGGAGAATTGATAAATGTACATAAAATTTGATTCATTATTTTCCCTTCCCCTCAGCTGCCTTTTTATAATTAATTTTTTCCAGGGTTAGAATTCACTTGCTTATTTTATGAATAAATATAAAGCTAATTATCATAAATACAAATTAATAGACCAACAGACCACAAAACATAAAACACTTAAGATGATCAAGATATATTTTTAGATATACTGCCCATGTAGGATTACAATAGATTTGTTTAAAGCTCTTTTTGCCCTACTGTCTCTCTTAGTTTGCACTTCCTTTATGTACTGGATTTCCCATGTAGAGAAGCCATGCAATGCTTAAGTCTGCATGTCTAATTTACTTCACACTGTTATTGTCTGAAATTAGAACAGCTACTCTTGCTTTTTTCTAGGTTCCCATTATACAGAATATTGTTACCTACCCTCTGATTATTTAATCTATGAGTTTCTTTTTGAATTCGGTATGATTCTTATATACTTCATAACATTGGATTTGTTTCTTCACCTGTCCTCAGTGTCTGAGTCTTCTTTTGGGGAGTTGAGATGGGTCACACGGAGAGTTATTAGTTAGAATTTATTGACTTATTCTCATCATGGCATTATCTTCCTTTGCTGATTTCTTATAATCCCTTTTGTTTAGTTGCTTATCCTGTAAAATGTATTTAGACTTTTTGACTTATTGAGATTATTGATTTCATTGTTTCTAAGATACTGAGAATTTTTTTGTAGTTCTGCTTTGGTGGTCATGGGTTTCTTGAGGAGCTCCTTGTGTGTAAATATTTTATTTCTCCATTGCTATTTTGTGTGTGTATTTTATTTTTTGAGACAGGGACTCAGTATGGAGCCCAGGATTGCCTCCAAGTCTCTGTGATCCTCCTGTCTCAAGCCTTCTAAGTTCTGGCATTACATTCTCCATCGATTTTGAAGGAATGTCTTGGACATTTGTGTATTTGACTTATTTGACATAGGTCAGGATTGAAAGATTTTTGGTGGATTGACAACTGGTGGCCAACTTGTGCAGTCTAGCTGAATTGAGCCTGTGTGGTGCAGGGTGTGGGAGGTCCACTTACGTATCATGTCTGACAGCATAAGAAATAAATCTAGAGAAAAAGGGAGCCTGTTCTGGGGGACCCCCCACTTGAGACCCTTCCCATTCCTTTCTCGGACAGGAACTTTCTTTCTCCTAATGTCCTAGTTACTTTTTATTTGTTGCTGGGACAAATACCCGACACCCAAAATGAAGGAAGGAAAGGTTTATGTAGCTCACAGTTACTGGAGATTTCAGTCCATATTCGGCTGGCTCCAAGGCTGAGGGGCACACGGCAGACAGCAGCAGTTCATGGAGGTGGAACAGCCACAATATGGTGACAGAGGCAACGGAACAACGAGGGGAGCAGAGCAACAGTGTGAGTCTGTTTCTCTGACTCTCTTTAAATTACATTAGGCTCTCTGCCTTAGCCTATCTGCCTCAGGCCAAACTTATAATTCCCAGCAGTACTCAGACCATAATCCTATCAGGACTAAAATACATAATCCCAGTGGATCATGGATCAAGTCTCAAACTCTAGAAGTCCCTGCACCATGAGTACATGAGGCTTTGGGGGGGATAGCTAGACATAAACCATAATACCTAATAAATCTATTCTGCTCATTTAAAAAAAGGAGCCTGTTTGAAGCTGCTGGGAGCTATTAGGGAGGTTGTAGGAGCTGCTGGCTCTGCTCGAGGAGTTTGCCATATTGGCTTTCCTGAAGAACTTAGCTGTTCTCATTGACAAGCTCAGGACCTACTTGTCTCTGAGAATGGCTGCTCTTCACTTTGGGGCAACTCCAGTCCTCACTTTGAACATCACTTCCTGCTCCTGCTCCAGAAGAAAGGTGGTGCACTGCTCTATCTCCTAGAGAAGTTTGTCCCTCTGCCTTTCCTAGTGGGAATTTGGCTTTCCTTGTCATCGGGGGTGCTCAGCACCTCACTGTTACTGAGAATGGCTGGGCACTTCTTAGGGGAGCTCCAGCCCTTACTTTGAGCATCACTTTCTTGCTCCAGTGCAGATTCCCCAGCCTGCTAGCACAAATCCCTCAGCACACTGGCACAGACTTTCTAGATTCCACCACTGACCTTGAGGCCTTCTTAGTGCAGGTCAGTGAAACAGACTTGCGTGAGACACTGTCATGGGCTCCTGGATTCCTGTTGGAGTCATGAGGGACATTGTTATGGGCTCTAGATCTTCAGCAGGGCTCATGAAGGAAAATAGTATGGGATCCATGCCCTCAGTTGGATTCTTTGGTCTTTAGTGTGTGGACAAATTTCCTGCCCTCTTGTTGTATATGACTCTTTGGGTGACATTATAAAATAATCTTATAATTAAGTGTTCTGTATTGTATTGTTCCCCTTGCAAAACCTCACACTACATTTTTGTCTGTTAGGAGTTGAAACACTTCACTATGTGCCCTCCTGGCCTTTGATGTTTTTGTAACCAAGTCAGCTGTAATTCTAAGGGACTTACACTTATATGTGATTCATTGCTGATAGATGGTCTCTAACAGCTTTGAAGATTTTGTTCCTCTAATGGAGTTTTAGTATAATGAGTATAATGTGGTGCGGAGAAGTTGTCTTTTGATGATGACTGTTTGGGATTTTATATGCTTCATTTATCTGTACATTTATTTCTTTCCCTATATTTGGGAAGTAGTTCGTTATTATTTCTGTGAACATTTTTTTATGCCATTTGTATTGCTTTCTGATTCTTCGGTTATTCCAGTTAGTCTTTTAGTCTTTTGTGTTTTCTTTCTTTCTTTCTTTCTTTCTTTCTTTCTTTCTTTCTTTCTTTCTTTCTTTCTTTCTTTCCTTCTTTCCTTCTTTCTTTCTTTCTCTTTCCTCTCTCTCTCTCTCTTCTTTGTTCTTTTTTATTTTTGAGACAGGGTCTCACTATGTGGTCCAGCCTAGTGTTAAACTCACTTTGTAGTCCAGACTAGCTTTGAACTTGTGGGATCCTCCTGCCTCAGCATCCCAAGGACTGGGATCACAGGCATGCTGAGTTCCTCTTTGATCATTTTTCTAATCTCCTCTTTTAACCTTTTCAGTAATTTGCATCAGTCGCTCATGGTAGTTCTTGGTGATCCTTGGGCTGACCTTGAGGAGTTGGAAATTTTGGGAGGCCTTGCCTTGTCTTCTCATGTTTCTATTGTTTTGTTTCATTTTGTGCAGAGGTTTATGAAGCTTACAGTGCAAAGTCTTTGTTGCTAGTGCAGAGATCTTTTAGTTGTTTTTAAGTGATGCCCTTTGGGCCTGGATGATTATGGTCTGTTGTCTCTGCCTCACAATCCAACCACTTGGGTTAGTTTAGGAGAAGAGGGTGTGTAATTAGCCCAACAGTCAAGTTTTGTGGAAATTTAGTATTGTTAACATGCCAAGGACAATCTGCGTGTTGGCTTTCAGAAAAATCATGACACAGATGGGGAAAGACCTCAATAGCATAAGGGCCTGCCTGGAGATCCCTGGTACATAAAAAAATCATGTGAATATGCTACCCTGGTAATATCTATACTATTATAATAAAGGATAAATTAGATATTAACATAACTTTAGAACCAATTATGTACCACCTTTAACCCTAGAGAAATACACAATTATGCTATAAACATGAAGGCAAACCCAATATTATAGTTAATATGCTCTAGAGACAGTGGCTCTATCTCTGCTAATGGTATAAAGCATTTAAAATTAATTTTTCAAAGTGATCTAACAACCAAAAGATGGGCAAAGCTTTATCTTTACACTATTGAACATTTTGGAACAGGAGATAATGTTTGAGGAAAACTTTAGAACCTTGAACTCTATGATATGAACAAGAGGAGAGAAAAGTGGTATCAAGTATTAACTGTAGAGTAGAAGGATGGCTATAGAAGTAGGTAAAAGTAGGAGAAAAAAGGGCTAGAAATAGAAGACAAAACAAAAATGGGTGAGAAAAGAAATCATGTAGGAGTAAAAATAAAAGAGAAAAAATTAAAGGGAGAAAGATGAAAGGGGATGAGAGAGAAAAAAAGAAGAAAAACATCAGAGTATGGGGATACAAAGCCAAGTAGAATGACGAAGCAAAATCCCCCATGTTCAAATAAACTGTTGAAGAAGGAAGAAACAAAAGAAGAAAAAAGAAAAATAAACAAAAAGGACCTCGAAACAAAAACAACAAAAGAGAACTAAATAAAAGTAAAACCAAAAATTTTTAAAATTAGGAAAAGAAATTATCTGACAATTTTGAATGTGGGGTTTCTTCTGGAAGCTACATTTTTGGGGTCACTCTATAGGTCAAGATGGTGTAGGATCTCCAAATGACATAAGGTAAATATTATAACTTCCAACATGCTAGATGTCAGATATGCCAAGTTTGTGTTCCACAAAATCAAAGGATAAATTCTAAAGAACAACAGAGGTTAAGGGTAGAAAATACTGATTGAGGAAGAGAGATACATTTCCTAAGAGACAGGAGGGGTCCCAAGTCTGCCGCCAGGGAGTCCACTTCACCGAGGGAGTTCTACAGAGCATCATTACAAGATGGATACAATGTGGGACAAAACTATGATCAACCAACAAGATTATAAATATAGCCACTTACTTAACATTGATCCAATGGGGAGGAAGATCACGTAGAAAGTATATATGGAAAGAACAAGGAGCCTTCAGGGATGGATAACTATGGGAGCCTTAGTCACTCACTGAAGTAACTGATGTCTGTCTTCACTTTATTACACCAGGTGTTACCACTTATGATAACCCTTATCCATCTTTATCTTGAGTCCTGGCCTGCAGTTGTTATAGGTTTTCATCTTATTTGTACCAACTCTCTCAAGGCCAGCCCTATCTGTCTGGCTGTACTATTTCCATATAGCTTAGCTGTCTGTAATAAAAGACACAGGTATAGAAGGCAGTCAGACCCCAGATCCATGCTGGCTGGTTCTTACTCACCCTCCATGGAAATGGAACACTGGGAGCCTTGAGGTGAACCATTTCACAGCTACTCTGAGTCCCAGGATCAAACATTAACCTTTCTCAGCATGGCATCCAACCAAGCACTCTCTCCAAGGGATTCGGTGTGCACTCTGCACAGAGCCACTCACCAGCTGTTGCTCATTGAAGAACTCATGGGAGAGCCATGTCCTGTGCTCACCCTGTACCTCACAGCATCTATTAGGCTATTGTGATGCTGTGTTTCTCTCTGAAGTCCTTTGGGATCCCCTACTTTCCCTTTGCCTCCAGAGACTGGGTCTTCCTTTCCCATAAGCCACAAGCTGGCACCCTGGGAGGAATTGCAGGTTGTCCTTCCCTTCTCTATGCTGTGGAGAAAATCACTTTGATTTCTTGTAGGTTTTAATTTCCTATAAGACCCTTCCTGAGTCTCATGGATCTACTGTCTCTTTTTAATTTCCCAAGGTGCAATTTTCCTGGGTCTGAATTACAAATCTCAGAAAGGTAGAATTGTTCTTGACCACCTTCCATCTTCCTGGAAGATTTTTTCTGTTTTTAGACGGGTCATTTAAGCATTCTTTGAATTCTTTCACCTTGTTCCTTCATTTTAGGATCAGGATCTTGCTCTATACTTCTCAATTAAGCCAATTTATGGACTTTTAGTATCCCTGAAGACTTTGGCTGTGGTGGGTGTGGAAGAAAAGGATCCTAAATTTAAGCAAGGGAATGCTGACATGGGTCACCTGGAGCAAATTTGACTGGGTTTAGGAGGTTGTAGTCTTGTTAAAGTTACAACTTTTAGTTGTGACTTTTATGTCTTCTTTTCATCTATCTTTTACTTCTTCCATCTTACTTCAGTAGGAAGTGGGCAGAGAGGCTCCATGATTTGACTTTAGAGAGAGCTGTGTGTCTGGGCTTGGAACTTCATGAGCCTTCTCAGCCAATGCCTGCCTGGCCTTTTAGGTGGGGCAGAATGGCTGGAGTGGGCTGGCGCTGGGGAACACCCTTCATGCATGCAGGTTAGACTCAGATAACTTGTGAACAGGTTAGGTGCTTTTAAATTCTTTCTCGTAGTGAAGAAAGCACAAAAGTAATAAAGAACAGAATGCTCTGAGGCATTTCCAAATGGATCTCTCTTCCCTCCTCAACTGGAAATACAAGGGAGATTTTCTGTAATGCTCACTGTGAGGGTCTGATAGAGCCCTAGGAAGTACAACCCACAAATCCTTTTCCCCCAGAACTTGTTCCTAGAGATTTTAAATTTGCCATGAGTACACAGTAAATGGCAGATTCCTCAGTTTCTTTTCTTTTTTAATTAATTAATTAATTTGGTACAGGTTCTCACTAAGCATCTCAGACTCTTAGTGATCCTCCTGACTCAGCCTCCCCAGAGCTGGGACTGCAGAGCTGTCTCCCTGGCCCATGATTCCTCACTTTCAGTTGATGGCTTCTTCCCTGGGTCCCTGAAAGGCTTCTTTTATGGTTCAGGAAGTTGTGATTGTGTTCAACTGCTGTCTTTCTAGTTTGGGGGCAGTTTTTTTGCCCTGTGATCTTACTTTTTTCTAAGTATCTGTTAGGAAAGAAATTAAACATCGGTAGGCCTAGAGACAGACACCTGAAGCTACATGAAAAGCAAAAGTATTTTCTTCTTTTTCTTCCCTTTTCTTAATCATTAGCTTGCGGTTTCTGGATATAACCCAAGAGAATGTAACCTCCTCTGAGCACGCTGATAAGGCTGGGGTGTATTTCACTGGGAGAGTAAACAGGAAAATCCTCTGACATCAGTCAAAACCAGCCTGATTTTTCTTGTCAAACAACAATGGCTCTAAGGAAAGGAAGTGAGGCTGGGAATATAGTTCAGTGATGCAATGCCTGACTGGCAAGTGCAGGGTTGTGAATTTGATTCCTAGTACCAGAATGGAAAAAAAAAATGAAGACAAAAGTAAGTGACATTCCTTGAAGGCCCAGTTAATCATATAAATGTAGCCTGCATCTCATCATAACTGGTGCTTGTTTCACTTTCAAAGAAGGTGTCTTTGCTCTCCTTCTGGAAATCTAGCACTTTCCAGTAAATTTACTTGTGCTCTGTACAGCCACCTAGGTGTTTTGTCTGAATTCAGTTGCCAAAACATGAGGAACCGAGGACACAAGTTCCTTAAGCTGTTGGCACCTGGCTTCCCAGTGACAGAGCTGAGAAGATTTACTATGTATGTATGTAGTATGTATGTGTATGTAGTATGTATGTGTGTATGCAGCTTTTTACTTATTAGGACAGAGTAGTGGTTTCCATGTGTGTTAAATACCATACAGGAAAATGCAAGTCCCCCAAGTTAGAGTTCCTCCTTCCTTTCCTCATTTCCATTCTCTGTGTCTATCTCTCACCTTTTGACACCTGCTCCAGGAGACCCTGTAGATCTGTTTATTTGAGGGAACTGCTGAGAACTCTGGCCTCGGACCTCTGCCTCCTCATCCCTGCACCCTGCGCCTGTTCCAGTGCTCACTGTGTCTGGCTGGCCCTGCTTCCTTTTTTTTATGTCCTCCAAGGTTGTCTGTAGTCAACTCAGAGGACTTGCAAGAGCTGCTTTTTCAGCATGCAGATTTTCCTAAATGGGTTAGGGTTAGGGTTAGGGTTAGGGTTAGGGTTTTTGTGAATTTCATGAATTAGTTTTTAAATTTGCATTTGTCAAATTAGGGAGAATTACAACCCTAGGTCAGCTGTGGAGAAGCATATGAAAAAAATCAAAAGCGTGTTCTGTGAGAATTGATTGGCTATGTGAAATTAGCCAAAGGGCATGTATATTTTGTTCTCTTATCTGAATTATACTACACATATTTATATTTATTTAATTTTATTAATAAATTAAATATTTAATATAAGTATTTAATTAATATTTTTATTAGATGGTTTATAATACTCTTAGGTGTGCGCATGTGTGTGTGTGTGTAATGGCATCTGTGGGAGCCAGGTGCTGGACATTTAATACCTTCCTTGTTTTTAGGATAAGTAATATGGTGGCAAATGAATGGCAAATATACACAGCACTTTCTTATATATTGTTATAAGAAATTGTTCACGATTAATAATCCCAATGAGCAGACTCTTTTCAGGTTCTATAAATCAAGCCTGTGATTATCAGTCATGTATGTCCCCCAAGTTCATCAGGCCACCTCACCTAGGAGTCACCCAGGGGGTCTTGGTGACATTTTGACAACCTTGCCCACTCTTGCTATTTCAGACCCACCATTTCCCCTTTGATATTTTGGGAGTTCCCAGGTTATTTCACCAATCCTGTGGCTCTATAAGCCTTATTTGAGGCTCTCCCTGGCATTTAGGGAAACTCGATACACGATGAACTCTTTTATGGAGACTCTTGTCTTCAGTGCCTTGGCACCATCCACCCTTTCTGCCCAATGTCCCTGGATAGTGCCAACTGCTGGCTTTTGTCAGTGTTACTTCCTCAGCTGGACCAGCAGCTCTGGGCATCCTGTGCTGTCCCACACCACGGTTGCATCTGCAAATGTCTGTATGGTTTTTAAATATGAACTCATGGGGCTGGTGAGATAGCTCAAGCACAGGAAGCAGAGTTTGGTCCTGTGCTCCACAAGATGTGCCAGCCCCAGCCCCAGTCACTCGGAGACTGGTCGTGGTGGTACGTGCCTGTAATCCCAGCACTGGGGAGGCTGAAAACAGGAGGGTCGCCATGAGTCCGAACTGCACAGTGAGATCCGATATCAAATACAAATACAAATACAAATACAAATACAAATACAAATACAAATACAAATACATGTATTTATTAGCTTCTAGTATTTTTTCCTCTGAGAAGTGTGTGTTCATCTCAGATGTGCACTTCTGGGTTGGGTCTATAAATTTTGGGGCCCTAATGTTTTTTAGTTCCTTTTTTTGATGCTTGTATTTTTAAATATATAGTTTTATTAGTTTCAACAAGAAAGAAATAGCAATGAGACAGTTTCAGAATCTATCAGTAGGACAGCCATAATAATTAATACAATGCTTATTGTTGTCTTCATAGTAGTTGTTGAGAGTACAAGATGCAGACATAAGTTTTCTAAAGACTATTGGTATATATATTTCTTTTAATTGAACTAAGAGAAAGTTAGTATGGATAGTCTAATATTCCATAATAGTGGGTTATCTGCAGAACTGGCAGTGTTGGAAGCTGTTGACTTGAGCCTTTTATAGCTCAGTATACTAATTTGGCTTTACTTTTTATGCCTTGTGGTTAAACTTTTCTGCTGAATGGGTAAGGCCAAGTTAAAGGAAGGCTCATATAACAAAACATGTAACTTTTGTATCTAACAAGGTCAGTCAAATCCCCTCAGGATTTACCTTGAAACCATGTACAGCATTTTGTAGAACTGATGTCATTGTCAGCCCTCTGGATGAGTCACGGCCATTGCTTGGCCAGTTTGCTCTCTGTGAAAGCCTGAGAGGATGTTTTCTCTCTAGTTGACTCTCCTTAGACACACTATACATTGTCTATCCCTTTCCTCTATGGCTACATAATTCCCTTGTACAGAAAATGTGGGACATCATGAGTTATAGGGTGTTACAGTACAGGTTCTTGTGTCTTGAGTCCTCACTGACCTTGAAGGGCTAGGGCCAAAATATTGGCTATTCTTTTTTCTTAAATTTTTATTTTATTTAGTTTTTTTTTTTTTTTATTGGCAATTCTTGTAGTCCTTCTTTTTCTCTAATTTTTTGGTCTACAAACTTAAGTTGTTAACCCTGAAGATGAGAAGCTTAGTGATATGATCACTGTATAACAGAGGTACTTGAACTTAACATCATTGTCTTTCTGAATATCAAACACCTAGATTTCACATAGAACCAGTAATTTCCATCAATCATCATTATTCCAATAAATCCCTATGGAATGAGATAAATACAAAACAAAAAATAATTACACATTTTTACATAAACATTTAGAAATCTAACCATATACAAAATTGTAGCAGGTTAATCCTATGGAATTTTTTTTTTTTTTTTTCCAGAACTGGGGATCAAACTCAGGACCTGGAACTTTCCAGGCAAACACTTGTGCCCCTGAGCTATTTCCCCAGCCCCTTTCCTTGTCTCTTATTCTCTTTTATTAACCTCCCCCCCTTTTTTTTTTAAAAAGAAACACACAAACGTTTACTTGAGGTAGAGTATAGCAATAACTAATATGACATTAGATGGCGCACATATCTAAAAGACCAGAATGACAGGCATTCCAAATATGTTTTTAGTATTACACATTGGTATTCTTGGTGTTAAAAAACCTTTTGGAGATACTTAGGACCATTGTCTAATTCATCTTGTGAATACATAAGAGCATGATTTTGTCCCTGCCATGTTTCCTAACTTTTCTGTTTTTTTGTTTATTCATTGTTTAATTCTTAAGTTCTTGATTTCAATTCAGTTGTGTTGTACCTTTCAATTTTTATTTCTTCTTTTGAGTACTTACACTACGGAAACTATACGATGTTTACACATGTAGGTCTGGTTTATTTCACTTATGAGTATATGTTCAAGATACATCCACTTATATATAAAGGCTTTGGGTTTATCATTCTTTATAGCTGAATAATATTTCATTGTATAAATAACACCATATGGTTTTCAACCATTCTTCAAGGGATGGGCATTTTGGCTGTTTCCAAGATTTGGCTATCACAAATTGTGCTGCTATAAACATAGGAGCACGCACATCACTATGATATGATGTTTTCAGTTCTGGGAAAATTCCCAGTAGGGGGATAGCTGGATTGAATGGGATTTCCAGTCCTAGTTTTTTAAGGCATTTCCACACTGATTTCCATATTGGTTGCACCAGTCTGCATTCTCTCCAGCAGTGGAGGACTCCTTTTTCTCCACAGCCTCTTCAACACTTGTTGCTGGTTGATTTCTTTGTGATAGCCATTCATTCTGGGATGAGAAGGTACCTAAGTGTGGTTTTAATTTGGATTTCATGGATGGCTAGTGATGGGGAGCATTTCTTCATCTATAGAAGCTTCTAGTATTTCTTCTGAGAAGTGTATGTTCATCTCAGATGTCCATTTCTGGATCAAGTCTTTGAATTTTGGGACCCTAATAATTTTTAGTTCTTTATAAATTCTAGATAGAAGACCTTTATTTGAATTCCTATTGCTATGGTTTGTGTCTAGGCGTCCCCCCAAAGCCTCATGCGATTATGGGGCAGCTTCTGGAATTTGTAATTGATTTTTGTGGGTATGGGTGTTGCACCTCCCCTGTGGCAGGTGATTTGCATTTCAATGTAAGGAATGAAGAGAAGTTAGCTGCCTGAGCTGCTGCTACCTCTTCTTTGACTCTCTTGCTGTTAGCTGCCACCATGAAAGTTTCCCCTCTGCCATGTGCCATTCTGCCTTGGAGCCAGCTGAATATGGACCGAAACCTCCAGTAACTGAGTCAAAGCTTTCCTTCCTTCATTTTGAGTGTCAGGTATTTGTCCCTGCAATGAGAGAAGAGTAACTAAGAGACTTATTAATTAAAAAGTTTTTTGAAATTTGTGGGTTGTTTTTGCACTCTGTTGGTAATTTCTTTTGACATGCAAAAGCTTCTCAGTAAAAGGAGGTCCCAGTAATTCTTTTAAGTATTACACGCACAGTTTGATTTTTGTCCATGAACTGTTTGCCTACTTCAGTGTCTTCAAGATTTACTCCTACTTTCTCTTCCAAGAAATTTAGTGTTTCTGTTTTAATATTTAGATCTTTAATCCATTTTGACTTTAGTTTAGTGCATGGTGATAGATCTGGGTCAGGCTTTATTTTCCAGCATATAGTGATCCAGTTTTTCCAGCACCATTTTTTAAAGAGGCTGTCTTTTTCCCAGTAAACATGTTTGGCCCCTTTGTTGAAGGTAAGGTGGCTGTGTGTGTTTGTAGTTGCTTTTGCATCTTCTAATCTATTTCATTGATCCTCAGATCTCTCTCTTTTCTTTTTTTTGCCAATGCCATGCTGATTTTATCACAGTAGCTTTGTAGAATAGTTTTAACTCAGGATTTGTAATTTCTCCTGCCTTGTCTTTGTTATCTAGGATTGCCTTTGCTATTCTAGGTCTTTTCTGGTTCCAAATAAGTGTTAGGAATGAATTATCTAGGTCTGTGAGGTATGTTGGTGGTATTTTGATTGCTTTTTTCTAATATAGGTCTAGCTTTATCTTGGTCTTAATCATCCAGTAGAAAAGTCTAACCACAAGGTATAAAAAGGAAAGGCAGGGGAAAAGAAAAAAAAAGTAATGTTGATTGAATGCGTTAATGTTTAATTGTTTGATCAATCTTATATACCTATATGTATTGATCTAAACTGATCTGATGATGAAAATATGTAATATAACCATTGCTAAATTTATACAATAAAAATATTAAATCATTAAAAAAGAAATAAAATGCTAGTGATAAATTTCAAAAAATAAAATAAAATATGATATGTTCAACAACAACAACAACAACAACAAAAAAAAAAAAAAAAAAGGAAAGGCATACTAATGTGCTAAATTGTAAAAGGCTCAAGTGAACAGCTTCCAATAATGCCAGATGAGCTGATAATCCACTACTGTTATGGACTATTGGATTATATACACAGCTAATTCTCTTTGTGCAATAAAAAGAAAGATCTGTACTAATGATGTTTAGGCAAGAAATCATGTCTGCATCTTGTATTCTGAATGACTGATGAAGACAACAATGTGCAATGGATTGATTATTGTAAAAATAAATAAATAAATGAAATTAAAAATAATAAAATAAGATAAAAAATAAAACACACACACACATATTCTTTTGATGTATTGGAGAACCACAGATAGAGACCCCTGCAGAGGCTGTATGCAAGCTGGTAAGCTATTTACTCTCATCCATTTCACATAGGCTGAGCTTGACAAGAAAATCAGCAGCAAGCTGAGGGAGATCAAAGGTTTTTAAGGTGGAAATGGTTGCCAAGCAGGGGGAGATGGTTGCCAGGCACTGGAGGAGGTTGCTGAGGATTGGTCAGAGGGTTCTCTGTCTTGAAGAGTCTAGGGACAGACATAGTATGACCATGCTTCTCAGGCAGGGGTATAAACATACTATAGATAGCTAAGTAAGACAGAAATATTTATTGTATGTAGTCAGACAGGGCTAGGCCCTTGAGAGAGCCAGGAAAATGTGTAGCACATCTCAACTATGGTGAGAGAAACATCTGTTGGAGACCAGGTCTCAAGATGGAGGTTAGAGGACCCGGCCCATATATGTCCTCCAGAGATGAAAACCAGGCCTAATGGAGCCTAAATAGGCATCAGTCACCCTGATGGGTGACCAAGACCTCTGGAACCATCATTTCCTAGAAAAAAAGTCTTTGTTCTTTCCCTGTACCCTTGTTACATGACTTGCTTCACCACTAGATCATTATTACCTAAGTGATGATACTTGTGGGCTTATTGGTTAATCATAACTGTGACTCGTATTTTATCCATGTGAGTATTGCTCTATAAAATTTCCCTGTCCATTGGAATTATCTGCAACCCACTTGGGCCCCTCTTTCCTTTCAGGAGATATGTCCCTCTTTCGATTGATACCTTTCTGCTCTTAACCTCTGTTATTTTTTGAATTTATTTCTCAATTTTTAGAGAACATAGTATATCGAACATCCAATAGGCTGAGAGTTACAGTATTTTACTTATATAATATTTGGAGTTTTTGCTATCACTCCTATAACATATGTACTCTGACTTCCTGAAACTGCCAAGCATGACATTTTGTTCTTTCAGGAACTTAAAACTGGGACCAATGTGGTTTTGCCTCTTGTGGTAGTCAGGGGTTTTGCAAAGGGAACAATGCAATACAGGGCACTTACTTATAAGATTATTTTGTAGTAGTCATCCAAAGAGTCATATGAAACAAGAGTACAGGAAATCTGTCCACATGCTAAAGACCAAGGAATCCAGCTGAAGGCCTGGGTCCCTAACTAATGTCCTAAAGACCTAGAACCCATAACAGTGCTCCCCCCCCCCCCCGCAAGTCCAACTGGAAACCAAGAACCCACGACAATGTCTCATGCAAGTCTGTTTCACTGATTTGCACTAACAAGGCTCCAAGGCTCCAAAGTCAGTGGTGGATGAAGGATTTGTTCTAGCAGGCTGAGGGATCTACACTGGGGCCGAGAAGAAATGTTCCAAGTAAGGACGAGAGCTCCCTAGAAAAGTATATAGTCATTTTCAGAAACAACAAGGTCCTCAGCTCCCTCAACAACAAAAACAGCTGAGTTGACATACTGAAAACCAGGACAAAATCTTCTTCAGGAGATTTAATAGTGAAACTTCTTCCCCTCTGGAGCCAGGAAGTTATGCTCAAAGTGAGGACCAGAGCTCCTCAAAAGCGAACCATAGCTATTCTCAATGACAGTAAGGTCCTGAGCTCCTCCAATGATGAGGACATCTGAGTTCATGAGGAAAGCCAGCATGACAAGTTCCTCCAGAATAGCCCAAGAGAACCAGAAGTTCTCTAACACAACTTCTCTTCTTCCTCCCCCTCCTTTTTTCTCTCTCTCTCCAGTTTTGCCTCTTATGCTGATAGCAACAATCCTCAAATGAGCCTCCCACATAGAACACCCATGCTGGTTCAGTTCAGCTGGGTGTTGGCCACGAGCTGTCATCACACCATTCATTAATGCTTGCCTAGCATCTACCACATTGTCTGACAGTGAGAAAGAGATGCTTATTGTTTTGGCTACCAAGGGTCACATTCTTCCCTGTGACCAAGAGCTCTGCCTGAGATCTCCCTATAGAGGTTCCTTGCACATGTACTGTTGGAGGCCATGCATGTCCACTCAAGCATCTTACTGGCAGGCCAAAGAGTAGCAAAATAGCAAAGGTGGGAGGGAGAGGACCTGGAAGGAAGTTCTAGGGGCTTCTGGAGCTAGAGAAATGGTTTGTCTTTGATGTAGGCTATAGGGACTTTTGGATGTTTATGGGCTGTTTGTTCAAATACAAAAACAGTAGGAGGGTGGCAGTGTGGCTTACCATTCACTGGGCTATGGACTTGGGAGATTTGGGCCTGAATTTACAGAGAGATGACTGGTAAGTCCACTCTTCCTCTAGCAATCAATTGCCTACCCTCATGCAATGGAGTCACAGTTTTCCTTCCATGGTTCAGGGTTTACACTTCATTCACAGATTTTCCCCTTAAAATCAAACTAGTAATTGTTCATGAAAACCCCTGGAATTTCACAGAAACTGTAAGTATTCCCTGCACTTGATTTTCTGGTGGGAGGTCTGCAAACAGCCATTCCAAGGGTGTTATTCGGTTTTCCTTGCTGCTGGTTGCCTGCTGCACTGTAATCCGTCTCTGTAGATGCACCAGAATTCCTGCATCATCGCACATTATGTAGTACCTGTAGCTGTCTCCAGTGTTCCCAGTTTTGTTTCTGATGCCCTAAGATCCCTAAGATGCTACTAAAATTCCCTGAACCCTCTAGGAGTTCTGACAATGAATCTAAGCACCACAGGAAGTTTAAAACACTCCCGGAGCAAGTAGAATTATTGGATTTGCTCCAGGAACTAAAAAGTTATGCCCCAATAGCAGGTAGATCCTTTTTTGTTTTTCAAACTGAGGACCCTGTGCTTGCCAGGCAGACATTTATGCCACTGAGGTATCTTCCCTAGTCCTAAGTCACATAGCATAATAAGTATTTTTAGGCATTTTTCTCACCATATCTGAAATCAGTGGATTTTCACAATTTATGAGTCTTCTAGGAATATAACCCTTATGAATTTGGGGGGAGGTTCTACTTTTCTGTTAAATGAGTATAAGAAATAATGTAAACCCAGATGATTTGCTCTAGTAACCAAAATATTCATGCAGTTCTGTAATGTAATACAAAATGATAAAGAAAATACAAAGTACAAAGAAAAGTAAACAAATTAATTGGCACCTATAGTGGACCCTTGACTTTTTAACTCAATTCATTCACAAGGTCTGGTTGTAACTCAAGTTGGTTGTGGGTTAAGACTTTTTCCCATAAGAAAGATTGGAACTATCCATAATGCATTCTAAACTTCACAAAGCACCTAATAACTAACATTTTCATAATATAAGGGTAATATCATGTGTGTAATTTGCCAGAAACACCAACAATTTTCCTAGTGTAGTCACCAAGAATTTATAAATATTCCTAGTTTGCCAGAAACACTAACGTCATACTGCACTCACCATTCAAGTTGACATCTTTGGCTTGCAGGAAGGTGGGATGAAATGGAAGGTGGTTGTTGTTTGGTAGGAGACTCTCCTTCCATAAGAATGTCAAGAACCTGGCTCTCTGGTGTCCTTCCACTCCTTGGGAGAATCCATAACCTACTAGGTCCTACTTCTAGCTCACTGGATCTCAACCTCTTCAGATCTAAAAACTTGCCTAAGATTGTTTCTGTGTTTTCTTTTTTTAAACAAGATTAAATTCACAACCTTGTGCTTGCCAGGTAGACGCTGTGCCACTGAGCTATATCCATGCCTGTGCTTCCTTTGATACTGTTCTATAGTAAGACATGACATTATCATTAAGCAAGTGAATGCAATGATAAGCTTTTTCTCTGAGTGGACCTTCTCTACAAATGCTTGTAACTCTTTCCATTTTTTCAGGATTTCCTCTTTTTTCAGAACTGTGCTGCACTGATTGTTGATAGCTCCCTTCCTCTCCACAAAACATCTCAGCTGCCTTTCTCTGTTGCTCAGTCAAAAGTTGCTGAAGTTCCTCTATAGACAGTTCTTCCAATAGTTCCTCAACAGCAGCCCTGTTTACCTGCATGCCTTTAGATTCTGCTGCATTGACAATTTAATCAACCACAATATTAATTAAAGGCTCAGATTTCACAGCTTGCAAACTTTCTCACCTGTATAATTTTACACCATACTTTCCATCCCACATGAAAAAAGATGTTATAATGTTCCTTTCAGAACTCTTAAAGGGTGTATCTGAGACCATCTGGAAGCCCTTCAGGAGCAGTTCCTTGGTATATAGCTTTTATAGTAGTTGATTCATTGTGTCAACTTGAGAAAGTTTAGAAGCTTAACTAAGTGAGCTCAGCAATTCTATACCCTAGGATGTAGAGGACCCACCCTAGGATGGCTCATCACATCGATGGTATAAAAAGGAGACTGTTTGGTCTCTTGGAGGAGCTTGTCATGCTGGCTTTCCTGATACGAATGCAGCTGTCTTTATAGTTGAAGGAGCTTGGGACCTTGCTGTTGCTGAGAATGGCTGTGGTTTACTGTGGGAAAGCTCTGGTTCACACTTTGAGCATCATTTCCTGGCTCTAGCTCTAGAGAGGAAGATGGTGCATTGTTAAATATCCTGGAGAAGCTTGTCATGCTGGCTTTTCTGAAATGAACTTGGATGGTCTCATTGTCTGAGGAGCTCAGGACCTTGTTGTCTCTGAGGATGGCTGTGATACTTCTTGGGGAAAGCTCATCTTTAGAGTTTTATTTCCTGACTCTAGTGTAGATCCCCCTGCCTGCTAAGACAGGTCCTTCATCCTGCTGGCACAGACTTTCTAGCTACCATGCCTGACCTTTGGACCATCCCAGTGCATATTCTTGAAACAGGCCTGCATGAGACAATTATGTGAGCCTTTGGCTTCTAGTTGAGCTTGTGGGGAGCACTGATGGGCTGTAGTGGGACTCAGGCAGGACGTTAGGGTAGGGTCCAGACCCTCCTCTGGATTCTTTTGGTCATTAGTGTGTGGACAAATTTCCTAACGTTCTCTTTGTATGTGACTCTTTAGGTTACTATTATAAATTGTCTTTGTACACTATGTGGCCTGCATGTGTTGTTTCCCTTGCAACTCTGACTATAACAGCTTCCTTAACTTAGCTATAACCTGATGGTCCATGGGCTGCAGTAGAGGAATTGTATTAGGTAGGAGGAACTCGATTGAGAACCATGAAATTCTGCTATCAATTTTTATTCCAAATCTTGTGGATAAGTAAGAGCATCGTCCATGATGAGGAGAGCCTTGAGGGGTCAATTTTTGTCTTCTAGATATTTCTCAACAGTAAGGCAGAAAAGCTCCCTGGTCAAATGAAGAGAAAGTACTCTTGACACAAAGGCCTTTGTATTAAATCTCTGTATGACCCCTTTCCTATTCTTTA
>PVJA010018441.1:0-17075 GCA_004027025.1 Myocastor coypus | reverse complement strand
GACATCAGGTGACATCACTTCATGGTGTCATTTTCAGCAACGCTTTCATCAGCACTGGATGCTTCATGATGCCTAGATATATGAAGAACCTCAGTTCTCACTTTAAAATTGTGAAACCACCCCTTGCTGGCCTAAAATATTTGACCATTTTCACTGGTTGGTGGATTATCCTTTATGAGGCATGCATTGATAGCCCTAGATTATTGACAAATTAGACTCTGAGAAGCTATAACTTGCCATTGGCCTTTTGTTTATTCACAGTAGTAATAATCTTTCTTCCCTGTCTAACACCGTGAATCATGGCTTAGCAATTTGAGTAACACCTTTAGCAACGTTAGCTTCTTTATACAAATCTTTTCTCTGTAAGATTTTCATTTTCTCATGATTTCCTCCTGTTTTCGGATGTAATCACTTTCTTTATCTTCTTCCTTAGCTTCTTTTCTAGCTTTTGGGGGCCATTTTGACAGCAATAATCATAGTAATTATGTAAAACATCAACCAAAATCATGTCCAACAAACATATCCATCTGGGTTCACAATGACATTAATATACACTTACATATGCTCTGTTGGCATTGTAAGTTGTTGTTTACAACTACAAAAACAGCTAAGATTCAGGTTAGAATTTAAGACTTTGGTTGTAAGTAAAGCCTAAAGTTCTGGTCATGATACAAGTTGATTTTTTGTAAGGGTGGTCATAACTCAAGAGTTCACCACTTTTGAAAACCTTCGTGGCTGGTATAAGAGAGATGAAAGAGAAAGCTTACTATGTGAAGGCTTTTAAGGACAACTTTCATTGTCACAGAATTGCTGCCATTAGCTCAATAAAATCTTTTGTGCAGCTTCAACAAGTAACTTATGCAAAAAACCCTTGCTTTTGTCTTCTTTTGATGACTTCCTAGAATGTGACATTACGTTATTGTTAAAAAGATTCATCGCTCACACTGTTAGTCTTATTTTTATGGTGGTTTTCTACAAACTTTTGTAACTGTGCTCATATTTTATACATTTCTCTAATCTCATATGAAGTAAGAGATTCCGCTGCCTGCTCCTTTTTCTCTTTCTCCTCTGCAGATGAGATCTCCTCCCCTCTTTAATTTCTTGCTGTTGGGAGATGATCACCCACAGTCCTGCAGATAAAGAGTGAGAGCGAGCGAGAGACAGAGAAGAATCATTAGATCAGTTGTGATCATGTAGTATTTGTTGTCACTCACTACTCATTTTATAAGAGATATCATTTGTTCATCAAGTTAAAATTTATTAGAAGTATTTCCTTGTCTTACGGAATACTCACTGAGCAAGTTATTCACTATCCAAGGTTCTACTATAGTACTATCTACCTTCTCTTTTATGTAAGAGCTAGCTAATTTTAAGAATTCAATGACTTGCAAAAGTAATCTGTGATTGCTCACATTATTCTTGATGATGAGATAAAAGAATATATATATTTTAAATTATTTATTTATTTTCTTGTTTCAGAACCTTTGTTTGTTTATTCACTCATTTTTATGGCCGGCTCAGCCCACCCTGAGGGCAGGGCTGGCGCAGCATGTGGTGCCGGGGATCCAACCGCAGTCCCTGAAACCGCCCAAGCTTTCCCAAGCAGGCGCTTTAGACCACTGAGCCATCCCGCTGGGCCCCAAAAGAATATATTTTATCAGGGGCATACAAGGAAATATTATGAAAATATGTCTTGGAATATATATCTTCTCTTGAGAGTCTGTGAGAATGTTGCAGTTTACATGCCTGGGTGACTTCTCCAGCCAGCCAGGAGGGAGGGAACTGTAATCTAGTGCATATATTCATTTAGCACTTTCTTTGTTACTTTTTTGAAGCTGAGACAAAATATCTGGTACCCAAAGTTAAGGGTTGATTATAACTCATATTCTGTAATGGCTCCAGTTGGCAGTTGGCTGGCACTAGGGTGGTTTAGCATGGCAGAAGGGCACTGAAGTGGAGAAGCAGTTCATGGCAAAGCAGGGCAGATGGAAGGCAGCAAGCAGCAAGCGATGGCAACAGCCTTCCTTCTGTCCTTCACCGTCCATCCAGACTACTTGCTCTTAGGGCATGTAGCATTCACACCCAGAGTTGGGTACCCTTGTTCCCAGCATTTGTATTATTGAAACTCCAAATCCAAACACATCTGAATACCCTCTTGGAAACTGCATGAGGCTTTGGAGAACATCTAGTTACAAACTGTAACAATCGCTGGCCACATAGCTCAAGACACTGAACTTTTCTTATTTCAATGCTTATTATTTATAAAATGGGAAAGAAGAACACTTGCAGTTACTATTGGTGAGATTATTATGGACACTTAAGGTAGATATACATTAAGATAGGCAGTCAGGTAGGGATGGGCCTTCAGTGATGTCAGTACGAAAGATGAAACCATATCACCATTGTGCTTGGAGGTGAATTTTAAGAAGGCCAGCCCTCAAGATGCAGGCACAGTAGCGAGGCTTGCATGCCTCCCTAGAGATAAACAGCAGCTTGAGCTCACTGTGTACTATAATTAGCACCACCCTGTCCAGTAGGTCCAGCTATATTTCAGACTCACAGATGGGTGACCAAAACATCTGGACCCATCCCTTTCCAGGGATGCCTTTGTTCATTTTAAGTTGGAAGTTATAGATAAGCTAAAGTTAATGATGCTTGCGATGTGCCCTTGCTCCAGGCCTTGCTTCCCTACCAGTCAGTATTGGCTAAGCAGAATTGTAGTGATCTGGGTTGGTTGTGGTTTGAACCATGTTGTACCCACTCTGTCACTTTGATCTAAAATTACCCCTATCCAAAGGCCTCTGCATCAATCCCTTTTGGAGCCCTTCCTGTTCCTCAATAAACCTTTTCTGCTCTTAACATAAACTAGTCCTTGAATCCATTTTTCAACATTTGAGGAACGTAGACTCAGCACTTCTGAGGTCAGCAGGTTGGGAGTTATTTTCCCTTTCCTAAGATGAGGAATAGGCAGCCAGACAGTCCAAGCTGCCTGTCCAAGTTTGACAGTGAACTGCAGAATCCTGTGGCGTTCTCTGGAAGATGCTTATGCGCTGGATAATTCTTTCCAGGTAAGGTTATGGAGCTAGACAGTATGGAAGGCCATGCTGGTTGCTCTCTTCGTTTCTCTGACATGGGCTTTACTCAGCATGAGCTTGAAGTGTGCACCTGAGGATGAGAGTGTTTCACACACTTCTGTATCAAGTGTTTTTCTCTGAAGGGGTTTCCTGGCTAGTGTAAGCTTGTTACTGAAACAGTCAGTAATGTCTGAGGGAAAACCGTCACTATCATTACTGGTTGGCATAGGGTGGCAAGGTACTGTGATTACTGTACATTTGTCAAAAACAGGCTGGGAAGTAGTTTCAGAGCATGTCCTGATTCTGACGAGGTTCTAAGGTATAGGAGCAGACAAAGGGCAATCAGCTGAAAGAAGCCCTGGGCTTTCAAAGCATCACTGGGTGTTCACACAGCCTTCTGTACCATGAATTCTACTAAGCACAGATCAAGGAGGCTGTGCATTGCTGCTGGCCGTGCATTGAGCAGTTAGGCTTACAGTGATTGAGCCTGTGCTAAGCAGCACAGGTCTTTTCCTTGTCACCACTCTGTGAATGCTAGAGGGTAGCCACTCTTTATGGAGTGTTTGCACTGAGTTACGTATTATAAGTAATCTAGAGATGATTTGAGCCTTACAGGAGGATGTGCACCGTTAGACGCAAATGTACCATTCTGTACCAAGGATGCAAGCATGCGAGGGGGCCTGGGACCTCTCTCCCTTGTGGACCCCAAAGGGATAGCATGATGGGAAGTATTAATTCATTATTAGGATACATCCCATTAAATTATTTCTACCTTAGCTAAAGTTCTGTGAGTTAACCAAATATACAAATAGCTTCTAGTTTTTACTTATAATTAATTTATTGTTATAGTTAAGTTTTACTAATAGCTTAAACAGATCTATTTTAGGAAAGGTCCACTTAAGGTGAAGTACATAACAACAACAAAAAATAAAACCTAGGTAGAAAGGAGACAAGAAAAGCCAGTGAGGACTCAGGATGTAAGAGAACCTGTACTGTAACATCCTATAACTCAGTGGTGTCCTCAACTTTCTGTTCAAGGAGATTATGGGGCCACAGAGGAAAGGCATCGACAATATATAGTGTACCTAAGGAGAGTCACCTGGAGAGAGCATTTTCTCATGCTTTCACAGACAGCAACTTGGTCAAACAATGGCCATTACTTATCTAGATGGCTGACACTGACGAAAGTTCTGTAAAATGCTGCGCATGGTTTCAAGGTAAATCCTGAGGGGATTTGATGGGCACTGTCAGATAAAAAAGTTACATTTTTTGTTATATAGGTCTTGCTTCAACTTGGTCTTAACCATCCAGCAGAAAAGTTTAACCACAAGGTATAAAAAGTAAAGCCAGACTATTATACTGAGCTGCAAAAGGCTCAAGTCAACAGCTTCCAACATTACCAGTGCTGCTGATAACCCACTACTGTTATGGAATGTTGGACGATGCATACAACTACTTTCTCTTAGTTCAATGAGAAGAAAGATTTGTACCAATAGAGTTTAGAAAAGTTATCATGTCTGCATCTTGTACTCTGAAAAACTACTATGAAGATAACAATCTGCATTGTATTAATTTTTGTGGCTGTCCTAATAACATGTTTTGAAACTGTCTCATCATTATGTCTTATTAAAAGTAATAAAATTAAAAAAATAAAAATAGGTCAAGCAGCAAAAAAACAAAAAGTCAAGATTTTAAAATTTAAAAAAATTTGTGCCTCAAGAAACAAAAGTTACTGAAGTTTTGTTCCCTGCCAGGAAAACTCACTTAAAAACAGTCCTAAAGCCCTGTAGACAATAAGCTAGCAGTCCTGGCTCTGGCCTGTCCTGGCAAGGCACAGCTCAGAGCTCCAGCCAGTTTGCCTCTAGCAGCGGGCTCAGGATGCAGCTCAGTCCTGAAGGCTGTGCTCTGCTTTTGAGCATGTCCTTGTCCCTGTCTAACACCCGTTTCTTAGGCCTCTTTCTCTGATGCATCATGAAAACTATCTTTCCACAGTGGGAGCCAGCAGACCTACAAGCTCATTTTAAAGTGGTGGGCTCTGTTCCTTGGTTCAGCATCGGGAACCTCTGGGACTCATGTAAGGGACCAAGATATACATGGTATATTAATGTGTGTGTCAACCTGAGGAAGCTTGGCTGGATCAGCTCTGCTGGTTCTGGGCTGTGGGGTCCCTACCTTGCAGGATGCGGAGGACCCTTGGGACATGATTGGTCCTACCATGGAGTGTGCTTTGTTCTACCCTAGGACCAGATGGGCCACCTGAGAATGACTCAGCATAAAAAGTGTATAAAAAGGAGTTGAGAAGACTTTGTGTTGTCCTGCCCTGCTTCCTTGAAGAAGTCCTGGTCTTTGGAGGAGCTTGTTCTTTGCAGCCATGCCACTTCAGAGGAGCTATGATGTCCACAGTGCAGCTCTGGTGCAGAATTTGGAAGAGAGACGCTTGATGGATGCCACAGCTGCTGTTGCCTCTCTGCTCTTCATTGTTTTCTGCCGCTAAGAACTGTGTCACTTGCCTGGGAGCCAGCAGAGTATGAACTGAAACCTCCACAAACTGTGAGCTAAATAAATCTTTCCTTTGTTCATTTTGAGTGTCAGGTATTTGTCCCAGCAATAAGTAAAAAGTAACTAAGACAGCATGGGACCCCTGCTGTAGCAGGCTCAGGGCTGGGAGGCTGAAGTAGTCTGACCCGTGGTGCGTCAGAGCCAGCTGCTCTTTACTTTTGTAGCTTCTTCCTTCTTCCCTTCCTCAGGCAGCAGTGCCTGGGCTGACTTTCCAGGCTGGGCCTTCCTGGCACCAGAAGCACCGATGTTGTCCCTAAAGGCCTGCAGGGAGCAGGGGGCACTCAGCAGGGCTGCTTCTCTTTGCAGTTTTGGGAAAATGAGGACTCCATGAATCTGGGCTGAGAAAACATTTTCACATTTTGAGGACACAATCATCTAAGTTTTAAGTCACATTGAGCAAGGTTTATGGGGGTTATTCCTGAGGCTGAGGCTTCCTCACTGTCGTGCTGCGGATGGTCCCCTGCACCTCTGGGTGCCTCTCTGGGCCTTGAGGTGATGGGCTCTGCTTAGTGCTCCACCTGGCTTGTGAGTACAGCTGAGTGGCTTCCCAGGATGGCCTGTTTTCTCCTCCTGACCACCAGGGGCAGGAGTATACGTGCGTGCAGAAGCAAGTTGCTTGGGCAGGAGTCCCCGCCAGCTGCGAGGAGTCTTGCTGCCAACCCTTCCCTTGGATCTAGGGGTGGGCAGGGGCCTGGGGTTGAGCCCAGAAGGGGAAGACACTGTTCCAGCTGCCGTGTATTGGAGAAGCGCAGACCACAAGAACTGTGGCAGATGGGAGGCTCCTCAGGAAACCAGCGTGGGGAGGGTGTGGCCAGTTAGTGGCAAATCTGTGGGTGCAGATTCACACACAGGTCAATCTGAGGGCTCTGCAAGACAGGAGGGGTTTTGGAACATGCATCCTGGGGCTCCTCCTGTCTAATCGTCTTGTGAGGAGATGGTTTGAGGGAGCTGAGGAAGATTCTTGGAGTTTTGGAGCCAGTAAGGTGCTGAGTGACTCTGCGACCCCTCCCCCACAGAAGGGGTGGTGAAGACATGAATGAGGCCTTAGTTAAGCCACTGGGGCTTCTGGGGCCCCAGGCTCCTATCCTACACAGAAGAACTTTTGCTTGAATTTCTCTTCTCAGATGTGAATTCAAACATTTCCCAGTCCTAGATTCTTTCCTGTACACATACTGGCTTTTCTATTTTCCACTGTGCTAAAATATATGATTCCTTAAAGTCCAATGCTGCCAACCAGCTTGACTTTCATGTATTCAACTTTAAAACCAAAAGGCCAATTTCTTGGTTGAGTTTAAATTGATCTATTATATAACAACCAAAAAAAAAAACCCTTTAAAATTCTCATTGCAGCCAATTAATTATATAAGGTTTCTGTTAAGGAAAATATATTAGCTAATATTTTGGCTCCTTTCCTCATGAAGTGAAAGTTTAAATATTTCCTAATAGAACTCATGACTATTAGGTTAAAAGCCATGCCTAGTGTCACACACACACACACACACACAGAGGATTTGGAGGCAGATTTATTTTCTTGAACCGGCACTGACAAAGCATTAATCCTCATAAAAATGTCAGGTCCCGAAGGCTTAGCGGGGGAAGTCTGTATAAGTTGCAAAGCGGGAGTGCAGAGGCAGACTGCTCTGGTTCTTGCACTGTGCAGCATGGTGACCAGCCGTTTCTAGGAGACAGAAGCAACCCCAACCCCAACAGCAACTATCACCTGGGCAACTCACAAACTGAAGTACACTGGCTGGGGGGTGGGGTGGGGGCATCTGGGGGTGGATTTCTGCTACATTGTGAATTAATCAAATATCCCCAGGAAGACCCCTGTTAACAGCTGCCTGGCCTTTCTTGTTAAGCATTCATTTTTATTAATGTGCGCTCTGTAACTCCGTGCAGGGGCCAAGGTGTCCCGAAGAAATCCTCTGCCCTGCGGCCAGCCTCGACTTCCCCGCAGGCAGCCCTGGCTGGGGCTCCTGGCGGCTGCTCGCCACGCCTGAATGCCTGCTCTGCTGCTCAGGACCGGCTCGCCGGGAAGCTGCAGACTTCGTTTGCTTCTGGGTCAGTTCGGGCAGCGGCTGAGCTGCTCGCGGGGCTCTCCGGAACAGGCTTCTTAGCTGGGGTGCAGGGTGGGATAGGAGACGGGCTAGGCCTCAAGGACAGCTGATTCGCTGCAGCCGGACGCAGCTACTGGGCGCGCGTCTTTGAGGTCTGCAGTAGGGCGCTGGACACTCATGGGGCTCGGCCTGTCTGCAGGTGTCTCGGCGAGGCTTGGAGGGGACTCGACAGGGCTCGGTGGGGCGGCGATGCCCCCGGCGGCCGCTAGGTGACAGTGTCGCGCCGTGCGCAGCATACTGCTGATTTCCAGATGCTGGGTGGAAACCAGGACCGCGCAGGCCTCTCTTAGCCCGCGTCTTCCTTCCTTACGAAAAGCCTCCCTCAACTCCACTGAGTGGGTGGTGGGACCCACAGGGCGGCGGCCGCGGCCGGCGGGTGACCAGGAGAGCTCGGACAGTCGGAGCCCACTGAGCTCGCGCTCCTGGCTGGTGCTCTGGGGAAGCGGGCTCCCGGGAGGGCACCGTAAAGAGTGTCTCTGGCCCCAGACCGGGGGAGAAGGGCTCCGCGCAGACCCCGGAAGAGCGTACAGGGAGGGAACCCAGGGCCAGGGCAGGCCCCCCCCCCCCCCCCCCGGCCGGGCCTGTACAGCGCGACTGGTTCTGTTCCTTGGGAAAAACGAGCTCACTCATGCAAAAGTAGGACCCTCGCTTCCCACTGCCCGGCTCCACCCATTATCAAGATTTTGTTAGAGGAGTTTGCCATGAGCATATTTTCCCCTTTTGTCGGTTTTCCTTGAAATATTTTCAAACAAAAATTGAACCTGGAAATTGCTTTCCTTCTTGCCTGTACTATTTTCAGACCTTGGCCATAATCTCTTGGTACAGACTGGGCATCCCGGATCGGGAACTCTAAAATATGAAAGTCTCAAAATCCTCAAATTCTACTAGAAATGGAAAAATCTATCCTAAAAGTTTTGTGCGCAAAATTATTAAAAGCATTGTATAAAATTGTTGGCTGTGCACCTATAATTATAGTAGCTCAATGATAGAGCACCAGTTCTAGCACTTATAGCGCCCCAGTGCTAAGAAAAGTAAAATTACCACTTAGCTATGTGGATCAAGTGTGTATGAGATATATGTGAATTTCCTGTAGACCCACGGTTTTCATACCAAGATGTGCCAATATGTGCATTCAAATACCCCCAAATCCAAACAAGCAGTTCTAACCCTGAAACACTCTTGGTTCTACCCATCTCAGATAAGTACTACTCATCCTGCATAGTCTCTTCTAGTCCACAGTGCTCCAAGAACCGTCCCTCTTGCTGGGTCACAAAGGTCAGCTGAATGAATGCTTAGGTCTGAGACGGCTATGGCGGGGTGTGTGGGTGAGATCGGAGCCGTGTTCTGCTGGGGTACTTTGAGCACTGCAAGGCACTTGAAAATTACATGTACAGAGAATGCATGGCTTCCCCAGATGGCCAGTCCTATTTCTCAACAGTGTAGATTGTTGAAAGGCCGCTGCCCCTAATTTCTTTGGTTCTGAGCTGGGCTACCAGTGGACGCAGAGCCACAGACGCTTGTCTATGTGTACTCCCTCCTGACTCTCTTTTCCTTGACAACAACCCATATCATTTTTTTTTTAAACTGTCCATCCTGTGATGCATGTCTAAGGTTGCTCACTGGCCACTTTATGCTTTCTTTGGGCACCCTCCATGTGATGCTTGGGAGACCCTGGGTGACCTCCAGACTCTTCCCCTTTCCTGGGCACTCCCTTGCACCCAGTGGGTCAGGTGTCACAGGCCCTGCTGCAGATGTCAGTCTTCCAGGCCTCCCTTGGACGTGTCTCTGGCCTGGAATCCTACACTGCATTTTACTTGTAGTTCATATGAATTTTATTGCATGTTTAAGCCAGGTTCCTAGCCTTTAGTTCCTAGCCTTGTGTGATATCTTCATGGGAGTCATGCAGTATTTCACCTGCTTCTCCCAGCTCAGTGTGGGCTACTGCAAACAGGCTGTTGTCTGCCTTCCAGCTGTGAGTACATACAGCTAGCAGTTTGACAATGTACACTTTCCAAGAAGTGTATCATTAGGTGATTTTACTGTCCAAATATTATGAGTATATTTACATAAACATACATAGTTCTGATGTCACTGTGTGATACACTTGAACAATTAGCATCTATGTGGTCTGCAATTGGTTGAATTACTCTTTAGGGAGCATGGCTGCATTTTGTCTTTTTTTGTGTGATACTGGGGACTGAAACTATTTTTTTTTTTTTTTTTTTAAGTTTTGAGACAGAGCCTCATTAAGTTGCTGAGTTGCCCAGGCTGGAAGTAGATTGGTCTATCTGCTTCAACCTCCCAGAGTTCTGGGTTACAAGTGTAGCCGCCACCATGCCTGGTTCATAGGCCTAGACCCTGGGTGGTAGCAACTCAGGACGCAGCTGTGTGGTACATCCTGAGGGCTTGCACTCTCCATCCCTAATTCACTAACATTGGATTAAATGAATATTTTTTTCAGTTGCATGTGCTAGGCATTATTCTAAGTGCTGGCAGTTCAGTAGTGTGCAAAACAAAGTTCCACCCTGATGAGGCTTAAATTTTAGTGGATGTGATTTTGACTAAGAGCTCTTGTTTCCAATCACAGGTACTTTTTCCCTTAATTCAGCTCACATTGACTCCTAATGCTAATGAACTGAATAGTTAATTAGTTCCTGGGTATGGAGCCTTGTGACAGATCTTCACACATTGTATGCAAGAGGTATAAATACTGGATAAAGATTCACTGTCATACTTGAGGGGTCAGGGCACCCTTCTTTAAGGATAGTCCAAAATCTACTTTGTAAACATTTGCAATCTAAAAAAAGGGGGAATTTCTATAAACTTCTATTTTCTAGGGATGACAGTGTTTGCTGCTCTGCAGTTGCTACTTCTCGCTACGTGGAGATGCTGCTGAACACAGCTTCCAGTCCATCAGTTCATGCATGCGGCCCAGCCCTCCAAAGAAGAGGCTTGGCCTCAGCCTCCTCTATGCCTTGCTCTGTCCAGGGGGCTCCTGGGTGTGCATCTCGGAGCTCTTCTGTGTTTGCAGCCATTCTCCTTTGGGGAAGATCCCCAGGAGTGCCTCAGGGGTCTGCACGTTTGAGCCCGAGCCTCAGCCTTTCTCTAGTTCTGAGGATACTTCTAGTGGGCAGGTGGAAAGTTTGAGGAAGCCTGTGTCCAGATGTTTATTCCTTGCAGAGCTCAAAATCTAGAAGACTCATTGTGCCGCTTTCCTGAGGAAGTGTTACTTGCCTGAGTGCTTCTCTTGGGTCTAAAGGGAAAACCTGCTTATTGCTAAGGAAGGGTGACATGAGCAGGTGCCACTTCGGTACTGCTGACCACGGATGACTCTCCTTCCATGTAACAGGGTGCGTTAGAGGCAGGGTGGAGAGAAGGTGTCTCTGACCTTGACGTGAGGCTTGCTATTTCCCAGGGGCTGGAAGGGACTTCTGTGCATCTTTATCAGTGGGAAAGAAGGTCGTGCACGCATTGCCCTGAACACACACACAATCTCATCTGACCCCCAAGCAGCCCTGCGGGCAACGTCACTTTGGACATTTCGCTGATGACAGCAAGACCATGACAGGGACCTTACAGCAAGTGAGCTTGGAAGCGGGCACAGCAGGGCTGTGCCAGCTGAGTCCTGAGCCTTTGCCTGGATTTGTGCCTAAACCTGGCCCCAGTCTCTCACTCTTGGTCCTGTGCCCTTTAACATTTTTTTGGGCAGCAGAGGGGACTCCAACAAGCTCCTTAAAGAGAAACAGCTTCTGCAATAAGTCATCCTTCCTGGGAGCTGCTGGTCTCATTGCCAAGTAGTCCATGCTGTGGATGTGCGCATGTATCCTAGAGCCGCAGGAGATAGCAGTGTCCACACAGCTTCTCTTATTGTTTTCTCAGTGGAGAGCTAGAAGCTCTTAGCACTGCAGGCGGTGGGAGCACTGCGAGGATACTCAGGTCTCTAGTTCCCAGCTGGGACTCACTTCAAACTGGTTGTTGATGACTTTAGTTTAAAGTTCTGTATAATTCTTAGGGTGATGACTCTCTGTTCTTGTCAAGGCAGAGTAACAGGTTTATCTGCCACATTTAATAGCTGGAAAGCTGGTGAGTAGTTGGGCCTGGTGGCAAACACCAACACTTTGGGGACCAAGGTAGGAGAATCATAAATTTGAGCCCCACCTGAATTAACTTAGTGACTTATTAAGACCAGTCTCTGGATGAATGAATGAATGAATAGGATTAGGAATATAGTTCAGTGAGTAAGTCCAGAGTTCAGCCCCAAACCTTGCCAGACCAAAATGCAACAGAGCACGACACACTGTACAACTTCTATAGGCCTTGGGCAGTGAATCTAATTGCCTGCATCTCGGCTGGCAAGGGAAGCAGAGGGCAGGGTCCACTTCTTTTCTGTGCTGTCTTCATTTCTCACACAGACAGGAAATGGAGCCCAAGCAGAGAGTGGCTGTGTCTCTGGGTGGGAGAAATGGGACAGAAGGTGGAGCTTCCTAAACCGTGGGGACTTGTGGGTTGGGTAGCAGACAGGAGGCTGCTGAAGTCAAAGGGCACCGGAACTCGGTGGAGAAGCTTCATTCAGGTCCTCAGCAAATTTTTGGTTGTGGATGTATCCAGAAAGCCTGTGGAGTATTTCTGGGGCCTCTCTAGGGCCTGACAGCCCAACAGTGACTACTTTCCTTCCAGCCAGAGCAGAACCAGACCCTGAGACCCAGAAGGCTTAGCTAACAAGAAAGTGCTCGGTCCCAGGAATTAGGGTCATGCTCTAGAATGCTAACAGAGATGAACTAGACTGCCTTAAAGTAATAACCCGAGACTAAGCAGGATCAATATGACTACTTATTAGAATAAGGTGCCACACTTCCTGAAGGAAGCTGAATCTAGAGGCTGTAATGTGCCACTTCCCTAAAGGCTAACTCACTACTGCCGCTCTAGGTACTAGGTTCTAATATATACATTTTGAAGGGGTACGTATATTGATGCCATGGTAGCCTATAATTACAAATGTCTAGACATGTGAAGAATTGGATTTAATATATCTGAAACCCTGAAGACATTCTCCACCAACTCTTTTTTTTTCCTTCAGGGTATTTTAGCTTATTTCAGTGATTAATGAAACACAGCTTGTCTGGGTTTCAGCAGTGGGATTGAATTTCTGGTCCAGAGTAGCAAGAGGGCTATTCTCAAGTTGCCGGCAGTGTCTCCTCTGATCATCGCTGGGCAGGAAGACTGGCTTCCTTAGCGGGATCTTGGCTCTCTGGGGCTCTGCTGAGGGACACTGCTTCAAAATGAGTCTAAGATTAATTGTCACATGGCTGGGGTTATTTATGCATTTCTTTAACTTCCAGAAAGGCTTTATGGGGTTGGGATGTCTGAAGGGGCATCGTAGAAGACAGTACTATGTGTGTCCTGGAGACCATCTTAGAAGATTTTGCGGAATATTTGGACACCTGGTCATAAAATAGGGAGGAATTGTAGCATTTGAACAAAATTTATAGAATCTCTAGGATTAGCTTTCTGACTTAAAACAAGAATTTATAAGCATTTTCCATAGAAAATTTCAATTTGTGTTGCATATGCAGTTAATTTAATTGTGAACTAATTAACTGTTAATTGTTAAACTGCTTTTAAGCCTTTTGATTATATAAGAAACCTGATGTAGTATGAAGGAAAACTGCTTACAGTCCTTTGTGTTTGGATATGGTTAGGGATTCTTAGCAGAAAAAAATCCTGTTACTCTTTTTTCCTTTTTCTAAAAATCAAAACTTGCTTTCTAATTAGAAAGAAAGCAGAATGTTTCTATTTGAAGTCTTATTATTCTGATTCCTATTGAACTTGGAGAGATTTAGTGTTCTTGGAATAAGCACATTTATTCAATGAAGGACAAAAATCAACATTATTAATTCTGTTAAGACAGAACACATCTTGAATCATGAAAACCCTTCATTCACAGGTCTTAGTCCCTTTCCTGTTTCTAATGCGGCTGGTTCGTCTGTGGACTTGTGCTTCTGTGCCCTTGGAGTGTTCTGTCATTAATTAATCTTGGATGCTGGGGAAGTGGGGTGTGGAAGGGGTGCGGGCTGCTGCCCCACCCTGGGGCTGCCCACATGGTCAGCAAGGCTTTCTTGGAAAAACAGTAGGAGGGTGCAGGGGGCCCAAAGCCTGAAGGGCGGGGCCAGTCCTCGGGGCACACAGAGCTGGATTCTTTCCTCCCATGGCTTTCAGCTTGAGGAGCTCTCTGCATGGGGACCAGATGGGACTTCAGACCTCGACAGACCTTATTTGGACTGGGCAGACTTCATAACATCTAATAATGAGTCCTTGAAAAAGACCTTACTTAGACCTAGGAAAATTAGCATGCACTTGAGAAATACTTTTAAACACATTAGCAGGACTCGTCAGTTTGTTTTTTGCTGCTGATTCTTGGGGCACTTCCATGTTAGTTTCAGTAGATGAGGAATTATTTTAATGAGTTATGTGATACTTGCTGAAGGTGGCAATTTTGGCAAATGCTGAATAGAAGCATTTTTTTCCCCCTCTCTGCCTGTCTTCCCCTGCCCACCATCATATTGTCCTGACAGTGCTCTCAGACTGTTTGCTAGAACAGTGGCTTCTTCAGATGTGTACCTGACTGCCTGGCAGAGATTCCTACAGAGGTCAGCTCTCTTTGTGTCAAGTATTCTTGATGGAAACACCAGCCTTTCAGATGGCAGGGTGATGTTTGTAAGGAGAACGAAGCTTGAGGTGGACTAGGAAGTCCATTGGTCTTAACTGCCCTTGTTAGGGTGCAGATAGAGCATGATCCCGAAGCCTGTTTCAGAGGTGGGCTTTTAGGAGGTGACTGGATCAGAGGGGTGCTGGATTCATCATTGGGTGAACCGTGGATGGATTCATAGCTAATGTGCTGTTAGGAGTGGAGGGCTCAGGGGAGCAGGTGGGTCACTGGGGCTTGACCTGAGGGCTATATTCCCTTCTCTTCTACCTTCTGCTTGAGCAGCTTCTCTCTGCTAGGCCCTTCTGCCAGGACGCTTCTGCCTTGGAGCCAGTGTGACATGGACTGAACCCCCTGAAACCATGAAACAAAGCAAGCTCCTCCTTGAGGATATGGCTGTCAAGCATTTTGACCTAGTGACTTGTGTGATACGTTTCTACTAAACTGATGTATTGATTTCCAAGCGGAAGGTGATATTTTTTCAAGCATAAAAGTGGCTCTAATGTTTTATTGAAATTATAATGTGAATTAACAATGTTATATAAGTACAACACATAGTGAAGAAAGTAAAACAGAAAGCAAATACCTCATTCCTCGACTCTTAGCACCTATCTGCAGGGATCAGCACACAGGTATGTACACAGTAAATATTTCAGCCTGTGACAGCTAGATGTCTGTGTCGTAAGAACTAAACTTGTGGCCTCAGTGAAGAAGCAGTGGTGGACAACGTCTTAGTGACTTCTCCTGTTCCTGAGACAAAATACTTGACACATTCTTAACCCTAGCATTAGACCATGAATCAATCACAAAAAAAGCATGACCACATGAGGCTTTGTGGGGACACGTGGACAGAAACCATGTAAGCAAATAGATGGAGCTGTGTTCCAATAAAACTGTATTTTGGGCCAAGTTTGGCCTGTAGGCTGCAGCTTGCCAACCCAATCTAAAATGATCCTTATTTATATTGTTGCAGATTATTTCCAAATCTTTTCTTTTCCCTCCTCATATCTTTGTGAATATCGTCAAACAGAAAGAGAGAGGGAGAAATAATTTAATATAAAGGAAAGTGCTTTTATAAAAATGAAAACCATATTTGGAGATATTTGAAATTCAATTTTACTTGAATTTAATAGAAGGAAATGAACTGAAATGGGAACTGCTGAGCTTCAGGCCCATTTCTTCACCAGTAGCGATTAGAGTTCCTGAAATGTTTCTTGGAAACTATGACGGGGAAAAGATGATGAAAAGCTTGGGGAATCTCCTGCTTTTATGAATTCCAGTTTTCGATTTTGTATGGGGCAGCTGATTTCCTGCTGCTATTAATGAGGAAATTTCTCATATATCTTAACAGCCCTCTTAGTCACTTGGAAGTTTTTGCATTTTCATGGCTGGATATTTACACTATTTTCTATAATCATAACCACGCAAGTCCTTTAGTCTTAGGCATTTAAATACATGGGTTTATGCTCACTTTTAGTTCTTTTATCAAGGCTTCTTTTTACATTTTTAAAAGAAATGAGTCATATTTCTTTGCCTAGTAATATAATTCTTTCTCTTCACTCTACCTTTCCATTCTCCTCCCTCTCTCCCTCCCTCTCGTTCCTCCTTCTGTCCCCCACTTTGCTTAGGCCCTGGAATACAGGGCTTAGCACATGCCAGGCAAATGCTCCAGCACTGAGCAACACCTCACCCTCCCAGTAATTTTCTACACATAGCCATTTTATTTCTATGTCTTCTCTCAGCTTTATACAAGACATTAATAGCTTATCTAGTTTATGATTTATACCACGTGTTGTGTCACTTTATTTGTTGGTACCAGGGATCAAACTCAGGACCTTGTACTTGCCAGGGAGGCACTTACGACTCTGAGCTACCTCCCCAACCCCAGTTTTGTCATCTTCAACACAATTTTTCCATAGATCTTTAACTGATTGTATATTATGGTTGAGAATTCCTCTCTCTCATCACCCAGTGATGTGTGGAATGCTGCATGTTGTATGTTCTCTTCTGCGGGCAAGGGCTCATCTTAGGACTCATGCTGGCGGGATTATTTAGCTGTGTGTATCAGACTTAAGGACACTTCTTTCAGAACCATGTTGTCCTTTGCCTCCCACCACTGGGTTCTGATTTTGGAAAGGTGGGGCATGGCTTCATTTTCATCCCTTGGGAGTATCTTTTTCCTCTCAGATGTTAAAAATACCTTTGTTGCTGCAATTTTCATATGGTTTTCCTTTGGGGGATTTGTTCCAGAATCCCCCTCTCCTCCATGGATTGAAATTTCTCAATCTGTGAGCCAAAATAAACCTTTTCTCTTAGAAGTTGTTTGTCTCATGTGTTTTGTTGTAGCAGGAGAAAGCTGGGCAGTGCAGTCTACGGTGTGCTTTAAGGTCAGTTTTTTCTTTGGTTTGTGGGCACTTTCTTCAGTTTTGTCTTTCGTTAATTTTTCCTGTTCCATATACAATATTGAGCTTTCTTTGAAGAGCATGCATTATTGGCATTATTGTCTCCATTCTTGTATAATTCTTTCAGTTATTTTTATAGCTTTCATCTTCTATGATGAATACAAAGCTTTATTTTTTGTTGGTGTTTTAATTTTGGCTGTTTTTTTTTTTTTTTTTTTTT